>CAJVPT010002903.1:0-16423 GCA_910592055.1 Acaulospora colombiana
GCATTACACACAATAACTTCAATCATTAAATCAGTTAAAACACAAAGTCCACAACACTTAGGAGGATGTCCAAATCTCAATTATTCAATAGTAGAGAGTAATATAAATAATATAATAATACTCCATATTTTAAATCATATAATGTAAACATGTCACATCTACTAATTTGAATAGCAATCCACTTACGTGTCTAATAAACAACTTGTTTACATGTTTTCATTTCATACTTACACATAATAGTAGTCATTAACAATACAATAGATCTAAAAATAGTAGTACAGCTTACAATCAATAGATCAACACCTTGTTTATATATTTATACTTTATACTCACACATAATAGTAGCTATTAACAACACAATAAATCTAAAAATAGTAACACAGCTTGCAATTAATAGATAAACAACTTGTTTATATATTTACACTTTATACTGATATATAAGAGTAGCTGTTAACAACACATTAGATCTAAAATAGTAGCACAACTTACAATTAACAGATTAACATTTTGTTTACATTAACAAAAGTAAATAAACAATACAAATAAATAAATAAATAAACACTATTCAAATAAACAAGAAATAATTATTACATAATTTAGAAAACCCTAGTACTACTCAAAATAGCATTCAATAAAACATAACAATACCATTTATAGCAACCTATTCTCCATATCACATGATCAACATTTTTATGAAAAAACACATACTTTTACAGGTCACTAAGAAAAGAGAAGCATATATCATTGAAACTTTAGTTTAGCTAACAAATAAGTATGATTAACAAAGAAAATTATAGGCCTTATAAATCTTCTTGAATGATAATTTAACTTAAGAAACCATCACAAACCTAGTCCTAGGTCCAACTAAATACTTGATTATTAATAGTATTATTACTAGAATTCTGAATGTTGATTATACTGCCTTCATTAAAGATAATATTCTTAGTCAATATATTTTTTACTTATTGATCATAGGACAAGAAAAAAAGAAAATCTTCTAGCTTTCTTTTTAGAAGACAAATACTTGAATATAATAGAACAGGCAAAACAAATACAATATATTTTACAACTATTACCAACAAATCAGTCAATAGTCAGAAGTAATCTTTCTATTAACAATTTACCTGATAAGGCAATGTCTATGGAAGTTCAAATAACCATACTAGTTAAAATCCTGATTGTTACTGAAGTTGAAATGGGATATAAAGAACTAGAAGACAAAATTGAAATAAAAGTCATTGATAAAAAAATTAGAGGGAATAATATAGTTGAACAACAAATATATATAACAAGAAATATAAAAATATCTAGTATCAATTTATATCACATCAAGAAAAATGGAGATTTCAAAATGTGTATATTATATCAAGACTTTAAAGAGAAACCAATATAGAACAAATAGTATATCTCTAAAATCCATTAAGCTTACCAAAAGACTCTTACCCTTTATAAAGGAATTTATCAATGGCAATGCTTTAACAACATTCTGTTGTGAAGAGAAAGAAGATATATTAAGATACATTGAAAAAACCAATAGAAAGGAGGAAGACAATTTTATAATCATACTCCTACAAATAGACAAATAGTCAAGCTCTAGCCAATTACCAAATAAAAAAGTGTTTCAGAAAACAAAGTAGAAAAAAGAAACATCACTGGTAATTACTTTAATAGATATAGATTGAAATTATTTAAGTCAAGAAATCAAGACAGTCTTCAATCAATATGGACAAATAATAAAAATCTATATTTACAACCACTTATAGTTATAATACAGAATCAAGACATGGATTATTAATAAGAATAATAACAGAAAAAAAAAACTCTTTCCCACTCGCATCAAAATTTCTAAAAATTTCCTTTTATGGTAACAATCCAAAGTTTGCAAGAAAAAAACCTATGCTTGCAAAGAGCTTCAATAACAACAAACATGATATCAAAATTAAGAAAGAAGGACAGTACAGTCAATTATACTGGAGAGAGAATTATTACAGGCAGTAGCAAGATCTTCAAACCACTTTTAAAAACAAAACTCATAAACAAGTTCAATCCTATGTCACCAGCCAAGAAACAAAGAATCCGCCAGAACAACTTAATGACTCCAATGTATCTGAAAAATGCCAAGACAACCTGGAATAGCAAGAAACAATGGAGCTCGAAAACACGACAGCAAGCAAACCAACGGAACAAGAACAGGTTATCACAAAAGAAGTTCTCCAAGAGGAAGAAGCAATGGAAACCTCAAGACCAACCTCTCTAATCACGATCACTTTAACAACACCTGAAAATCAAAGTGGGAAAGATTTAAACAACAATGGCCCTAATAACATTACTACAAGTAAATACACTTACGATGAAAGGGGCGAACAGCTAAACAACAATCAAAAAGAAGGCACAGACAAAGCAAGACAAGATATGCTTCAACCTGACAAGGTTTGGTGCAGTCCTGATGAAATATCTAGAAAATCTTTTCAAGAAAAACTCCAGTATATTAAAAACATTTGGGAACATCTGGAATCCCTGAAACAAGTACAAATAGAAGAGCCTGCAGGAACACCAAAAATCGCTGCCATTTTGGTAAGTACCATAAGGTTCAAGCTGCATGCGAGATCAAGATTATCGATAATGAAATTACTAAACCAAGAGTAGTTTTCCTGATCGGCACTACAGAAGGAAAGAACCGCTCAATCAGAATCTGGGACATTTTCATTAATTACAAAAAACAGGATATCGCCAGTTTATTCAATGACAAATCGACAATAGAATACATTGCACTACAACCAGCAGGGGCCATCCAATCCAGAACAGTGCAATTTAACTCAACAGAAGCATATTAAGAACAAGTCCGCAAGTGGGCCTTATATAAGGATAACTATTGTATGTATATATTTCCTACAGTCAAAACCCATATTACAAAGGAAAAAAGGAACCAGTATAGTGCCATACTAGCTAACCTTTCACAAGAAACCTCTGTTAAAGAAATTCAAGGAATAATAAATCAAACAAATGTGCAGGCATGTTACTTCCCCTTGAACCACCTAAACCAGAACAAGTGCTTCGTGATCTTATACTTCAAAGATACATAAGACCTGGACAAAGCAAGAAGTAATACCTTCCAAATCAAAAACAAGAAACTAATCTGGGTATCAAAATCAATAAAGCTTTGTACCAACTGTGGAGCATTCGAGTATGATACCAGCGTATGTACCATAACCAAACAAAACCTAATACAAAGGGTCATTAGGAACAGACTGGAACAACCCAGACTAGCGACACGTCCACAACAAGGACCACCACCTCCCAGACAAGGCAGAAGACCCATCTCCATGAATACAAACAGCTCAGGACATACATATACTAGTGTCACAAAAGGACTTCCCCATATATCAGGACAAACAAAAAAAGTATTGTAAGTTCTCAAGCAACTACAGGTGGATATGAACACCATCAAATATCAGGTTTACATGCTAGATAAAAGGGTAATAGCAATCAAAGCAGGTTCTCATATCAAAACTAAGAAGCCAGCCATTATAGACACTTCTATAGAAATTGAATCACCATCCACAAGTATAGACTTCAGGACTCCATCATCAAGAGGTGTTAATATCAGACAACAACAAGAAGCAATCAACAGGAGAATTAACCAAATGGAATCCACAATCGAGTCCACCATGAAAGAGATAATGGAGTGTATTGATTCATCAATCGACCCAACAGAAATATCTGAACCATTCTCTCAAGCATTCCAAAACAACTATGATTAGAAAACAGAAAGGAAAAAATGCTACAATAAGGCAACCATATATAAAAAAAGAAACAAATACAGAACAGGGAACTTGGAGGATAGGAACAATTAACGTCAGAGAAATAAACACAGAAGCTGATAAACTAGCACTATTAGAATACTGTCAAGAGAATCAAATAGACATCCTGGGAGTCACAAAAACATGCTTCCTGAAAGACCAAAATGGTATGATGAAGAGAGAAAATACCAAATCTGGCCAATCAAACCAATCCAATAAATACAGTACATGGAACAGGAGTTAGTATTTTGATAGAAAGAAAATGGGCAATTCACGTTTACAACACAGAGGAATATATTAACCGAGGCTTGTTGATCGATATGGCCTTCACTGGGTAAATCAGATATAGAATTATAACTGTATATAACTCAACTAACGAAGCAAAGAAATTAGAAAAAGCAAAGCTACAATGATGGATCAAAATTAAGATAGGTGAAGGCAAAAGCAAGAATATAATAATAATAGTAATGAGAAATCTGAACGAAATAGCAGATACGAGTCTGGATTAAACAACTAAAAGAAATAACTAAACAAACCAAGACATATTATTGACATATTGGAAGTATTTGATTTAATAGATTCGTTTAGACAAGTCCATCCATCCGAAAGAAGCTACACATATCACAGACCTAAGACAAACTATAGGAGCAGGCTAGATTACATCTGGGTAATGAATCTCTTACTCCCCCATATTATAAGTACAGAACACAGTTCACTGAAAACAGTAATTAAGAGTAACTATAAGCTAGTAGTACTCCCGATCAGTATGTCACACACTTCATGGGCCAAACTAGCAAACAGGAAGAATAGTAGGCAGAACAAGATAGACTATGCAAACTCCAGCCCAAAGCAATGAAACAATTTCAAAGAAAGAATAGACAGGAATGCAGAAAGATTCTTAATCACAAATCCAAAATTGACAGAGAAAATCTGGCAATACTTCAAGGAATCAATAACAGGTGCAGCAAAAACAACACTTAAAAAAAGACATCATAGCAGAAACATAATAATGGTTCACAAGTCCAAATACAAATAGCTCATGCAAAAACAGCTGAAGATCAATAGTATATATAGGAAATGTTAAGCATGGGTAATGAACCCAGAGATCAGAACAAAGACAATGAATAGGATAATAGAGGAGGAGATTGAAATGATTAATACACCAACCAGGACATTAAACACACCTCCTCTCTTTCGAAGAGAGTCAGAGCAAGGCAGAAAAGAACTACACAAGTGGCTGACCGAGATCAAGAAAATATGGGAGGCAGAGTAGGCAATATCTAGGATCAAGATCGAATAAGAGAAAGGGAGGGAAATCACCAAATGCATCAAAAATAGATACAAGCATCTGAAGGAAAACCCCAAGAAGAAGATCAACAGTATTCTGGACTGTCAACCAAGATCAATTAACACCCTGAAACTGGTAAAAAGAAAAGGAAAGGATGAGGTCACGATTATAATGGACCCAGAGACTACAAAATATAAGATCAAAAAACACTTCGAGGAATGGATGGGTCCAAGACAAACAAGAAACATCGAAGACTATCCACACTGGAAACAGCAGTATAAGCTCAAAGCAAACATCAAGGGGGACTGGTTTAGCAATACTTTAAAACTGATAGATTCATCAGACATACAAAATGCAATATATAAAGCAAAGAAACTAGTGCACCAGGACCTTCAGAAATTCCTTATATCATGCTAAAGAATCTAGGAAAGGCTGGACTACAGTTACTGGAGACACTGTTCAACAAAGTATTAAAGGAAGGGAAGGTCCTCAATGACTGGAAGAAAGATAACATATATCCCATACCTAAACCCAAAGACTGGATGGGAGACATCAACATAACATGACCGATCACACTCTTGGAGACAACAAGAAAGATATTCATGAGCATCCTGACAGAAAGGATAGTGAAAACATGTATTAAACACAAGATATTTTGTATCAACAACTGGGCAGGACTACCTGGAGGAAGCATACAAGAACCAATCCACATTCTAAACAATGTGATAGAGGAAGCCAGAGAGTTCAAGAAAGAAGTCTGGATATTTAGCCAAGACATTAGTAAAGCATATGATTTCATCAACAAAGACATGTTAATTCGAGCTCTTAGAAGAATTCACAAACCAGAAAGGATAATAAGTATCATGGATCACCTATTAACAAACAGAAAAAATAGAGTAATCATGGCATACGACCTGACAGAAGAATACACCATCCATAACGGAATTGATCAAGGGACACCATTTCTCTAATGCTATGGAAAATTTTCTATAACCCCCTATTACAAGAAATTGAGGACAGATACATAGGATACACAATAGAGACCAAGGTTCCAGTAGATTTGATATCACCAGACAAAGGGAAAATGATCAGTGAAATAATCAAAAGAATCAATATCATAGCAATGGCTTACATGGATAATACAATATAGTTTATGAATAGTCAAACCTCCATGCAGGCTATATTGAATAAGGCAGCAGAGTTCATGAAGATAAATGACATACAAGTCAATAGTAAAAAATTATCACTGATCCGTATTAATGTAAGTAAAGTGAACAAGGAAACAAGCGTCCAGTTAAATGGAACACAGATCCTACCATTACAACAGAGTGAAGCAACCAGAATTTTAGGAGTATGGATATCAGAAGACGTGAAGAAAGCATATCAAAAAGATATCATAAGAAGTAAAGTAGACACCACCACAAGAATGTTAGCATGGAAGAAGATAACTGATAAACAAATCCGTTATATTATTAACCATGCCCTTTAACCAGCAATAGAATATTTGTTGAATAACCTAGTCCTCTCTGAAAAAGAATGCGACAAAATAAGTAGCAAAATCAACAAAGTCTTTAAGCATACGGCAGAACTATCGACAACAATCCCAAACAGTATCATCCATGCAGACTTTGGGTATAAACTATTCAACTTATGGGACAGACAAATCTTCATGCATGAAAAGAATCTCTGAACAGTCACAATTTAAGTAGTATAACAACATAGTTTAGACTACAACACCTTTAAAATAAATACTGATCTAATACATTGATTCTGATGGACAGATAGTCCTTCTGGACAAAAAGAAAAAGAAGCCTGACAAACGAGATCCTCAACATGCTCAAACTACAAGGCATTACATTCACTCCAGTAGAACACATATGGTTTGGAAAACCAGTTAGGAAGGAAGGTATAACAATCAAGGAAATGGTATCCAAGGAATGGTACGACAAACATAAGAACTCCCTCAGATATAGAAAAATTCTTTTTTATAATCAACTACTCAATTACGATCAAACAAGAAACTTATCATGGCAACAGGTGAGAGCCAGATAAGGCAAACAAGGCAGAACACCTCTTTGGTTCAAGGAATTGAATGATATTACAGCCGGTAAGGCAGCAACAAAGATAAAGAAGCAGAAAAGGATAGTATTTACCAATAATAACAGTATCAGTTCATCTATGATGAACAAATTCTGGACCAACACACCAATACTACCTACTTAATGATCACAGACAATAAAGTGGCTAGCAACAAAAAAGAATGGGACAACAATAATAACAAAAAAGAAGAAACTCAGAGACAATCAACATATAATAGTTAACCATATGATCCGGAAAGAACAGATATCCCCAATATTCAAGTGTAAAGGATGTCCCTTCAACAACCCAGAACTCAGAAAAGGTTACAAAGATCAACAACAATGCATAATGTCCCAACTCATGACAAGGTCTGTCAATATAAACATTCAAAAAAGTACAAAGGGGTGCCTTTCCAGCCAATAAGAAATCAATATAAAGAAACACTACATCAACTGATTACAATCCTCTCTTAAAGGCATAGAGTATGCCCTAAGAAAAATTGACATATGGCTTCCTGATACAACCTCCAACTATAAACCTCAATCCGTTATCAAATATAAAAGCCTTAATCCATAAGAAACTGAATGACCCTTCCAGGACACTTCTCAAACTCTAACAAATAGCACAAGAACTGGCCTTACATAACAATCTACTAATATATACTAACAGCTCATTTTCAAGACACTACAGGGACAGCAGGATGGGAATAGGCTGGATAGCTATAACAAAGGAAGAAATAAAAGTTGCAACATTCCAAGCTGAAACACAAGACACTCCATCCTCTACAAGAGCAGAGCTTACTGCAATATTAACAGCAATCTGTACAATGAGTGCACACAAGAAAGTAAACATCCTAACAGACAGCCAAGGAGCAATTAATGTGATAAAAAAGACATTCCAAAGGGCACACAAGGACAAAGGAAAACAAGAACACCCAAATGGTAGCCTGGTAAACACAATCTGCGAAATTATAACAACACAAAACATACAAGTCACCTGGACCCAGATCAAGGGCTACTCTGGAATCCATGAAAACAAATGAGCAGATAAACTCATAGTAATAACACTAGCAGACAATTATAAAGACATAGTCAAGATCCAAGAATTGAATACTATAAGTAATATGGCAACACTCAGATGAGACCAATCCTTCATAGATCTTCTCTTCAAAATAATTGGAAAGACCTTGCTCAAGACGAAATGGGCAAGTAAGTGGAGAACCCTAAGATAACCACAAGACTGGTTAAATAGATTCAAAGTTAAGGAGATTGATTGAAACATGACTATGCAAACAATTACATCATCCAAAATCTCAACAACACAAATAGATGCCAAGGACCATAACGACAGGACATTCTGCTTCAAAACATGGATCAATGAGCATCCTACAATGGGCAATCTGTATAAAAGAAAACCGCATTTATACAAAAGCCCGATCTACACAATTTGCAGGAAGCAGGAAGAGAAAGACTTGCACTTCTTCACATGCAGACCCAATAAGACAAGACTAATAGAAAAATACATCATATTTCTCATATAAGAATATGCAGCCAGAACGAATGATCACAAATAAACAGAACCCATATTGAACAAATAGAACCATTCACTCCCTCCAAGAACACCAGCAGACCGGACAAAATTGGATTAGGTAGTGGATTGGACAGATATTATCAAAGGAGTTATCAGCCACAAAATAATGAAAACTGTGGAGGAAATTACAGGAAATATTGAATCAGCAAAAACAGCAATTAAGTCAGTCACAGCACTCTTTTGGGAGGAAAAGAAGAGAGTCTAGAAGCTAAGATGCGAATTGGTGGTAGAGTGGGAAAAAACACAGGAAATAACAAAAAGAATAAAGAAAAAATCAACAAATGGTATCAACAAATGCCTAAAGAATGAGGAAAAATCACTAAACAACAAAGTACTCAAGACTGCCACACAGTTATGGGTAGACTTAACAAATCACAACATAAAAAACATCATACAAAACGGTTTCTCGATTAACTCTTTATTTTTTGTAAGTATTAGTGTTAGCGAAGTCATAACATGCTAATATTTACCCACCAGGGTGAACTGTAGCAAGTCGCAGGGTTTGAATGATACTGAGTCTATAGTTTTTTTCCTATTATAAATGTATTTTCTTGTAATTGAATTTGTGTATATAAGAAGGTATTAATGATTAAATAAAAACTATAGGCATAATTTTGCCAGCTTAAAAAAAAAAAAACACAGAATCAAGACATGTATTATTCCTTATAAACAATATACTAATCTTGAGAAAAAATAGATAATTTATATTAGAGTAGAAACTATTAGATCAATTTTCTCTCAAAATAAATCTAATGATAAAGAAATTAATAAAATTATCAAACAGCACAATATACAATTTTTGCAACTATATGGAGTACATAATACTATTACTGGACTAATTGCAAGGGTAGTTAAACATATCAAGACTAAAGCATGCTATATTTCTAGAAATCCATATACACTCAAACAAAGAGGTTATACTGTAATTTGCTTTTCAACAGCATAAGATCTTAACAATACCTTAAAGTAATACATTTCATTTATGGATACAAATTTATATGAAGTGCAAAAGAATACTTTAAATAAGAACAAAAGTGTTCTCAAGAAAAATGGGATTTCAATAAAGCTGAAGAATCTGATATTAAATCTACATAGTTAAATAAACAACAAACTGATAATATAATAATGGTTAAAACTGATATTAGAAGCAATATAAAACCCAACTGGCACACAACACTGAAGGATGAATCAGAAATTGAGATCAAGGAAAATATATATCTTGACAGAAGGAAAAGAAGATACAATCTCCAAGGCAATAAGCTCACTACTAGCAAAACAGAGATTCGCAAACTCTTTGCTACTGGTAGTAATAGAGAACCTGTTAATTATTGTAATAAACAAAGAGTATACAACAGATCTGAAAGCTTCTATCCTATAAGTGAAAGTGATTAATGTCCAATTTATCAGATCCTGAACAACCTCAAGTAATTGAACAATAAAATAAATCTAATTGAGAAAAAGACAGGTAATCAAAATATAATACGAGAAAAGTGATAGAGCAACTGCTCCTAAAAGTATCACTAGTTCAATTAAGATATATTAGAAAAGAATCTGATCCACAAGAGAAATCAAACTCATTTAAAAAAAAAGATATGATTATTAAAACAATAGCAGATATTAATACAATCTTCTCTAATACAAAACATATCACACTATTTGATAACTTTATCAGAACAATAAAAAAAATATTATTGAAAAAATAGACAAAGAACAGATATTATATAATGATTATACTATAAACAACTCTATATTAGACAATACTATTACAATTGAAACACATAATGTTAGAGGTATCAATATAGTCTTGACTAACAAATATTATATAAACTCAAGAACTCAATATATATATTCTGGGAATTTGTGAAACTAAGCCAACAGAAGAAACAGCAGATTTTGCTTTTAACCTATAGCAAATACACAAGTTCTTCTATAGTTGTAATAATGAAAAGTTCAAAAGATTTAGAGTGGAATTTCTTATTAATAGAAACATTGAAAAAAAGCTAGAATCAATTGAGAAAATAGAAGGCTTATAATAGGAGCCAATTTTCTATCAACAAGAAGCAAAATCTATATCTATTAAGTATATTTACTATCTGAAAAAGCTGAAAGTAGATGGCTATAATAGCTGCTTCAAAATAAAATTTTAGATAAGCAAAGGAATCACTTTAAAGTTATAATTATGGATTATTTAATGCAGTTATCAACCCAATAGTGAATTGATTCCCATATACTAACAAAACAATCACAAAATATAGAAAAGTTGAGATGGGCTTCTTTAACTTTCTATAAGACTGTAACTATATAAATGTCCAAAACTCCTGAGAAAAAAAAGAGAATATTACTTCATATGGGCAAGCAACTCAGCATATAAAAGAATTGACTATATTTGGATATCACCAGAAATTATTTTAAATAATACATATGAATTCAAAAATATTTCAATAGAGATACTACTGAATAGTGACTATTTTCTTTTGTTAATGAGAATAATAACAAATAATCTACTCAAAAAACAGGCTTAAGAGCAATGCAAAACAAAAGGTAAAAGAATACCAGATCCAGCAAATTCTATTGCAGAACAATGGGAGAAGTTCAAACTCTGGATAGAATACAAACTTTTAGAAATTGATATACAATCTTCTTGGTAAGAAGCTAAAAATAGCTTTCAAGAGCTTGACAAAAACTCAAAACTCTAATCATTAAGAGTATATACAAGTGTCTCTAGAAGAAAAGAATTTACTTTATTCTCAATAGAGAAAAAAAAAAAGACAAGATCAATATTCCCAAAAAAAGATTTTAAAGCATATAAAAAGCTAAAAAGATTCATTTTTTTTTTAAAAAAATCTAAGTTAACTGGGACTTAAGAACTATAAAGAATATAGAGAACATAGAAAAGGCTATTCAAAATCTATGTGGTATTTGTAAATCTCTCAATTAAGAATTGGCATCTCATCAATTACTAAATAAAATTCCAGAGCAATTAAGAAAGATTATTAAAATAAAACACATCCTTAGAATGATATGCAAGAAAAAAGAAAGTCTTCATATCAGAAATGAAATCAAGAAAACAGATGTGATGACCTCAAATCTAATCAGAAGCAAATGCTAAACTCAGTCTTAAACTATAAAAAACCTAGAATTATATTAAACTGGATACTAACCAGAAACCTAAAAGAAAGAGACTATATTGCTATTAATCTTCAAGCCATTATAAGCAAAGTCAAAAAATATCACAAACAAGCTTTCAAAAAATGAAACATTAATTTTCAAAGTCTTGATCTCTTCTGAAAAAAAGAATATCAATTCAAGAAATGGATTGATTCAATATGGTACTCACCATCAATAGAAGAAATCAAAGTAAAAAAGCTTGAAACTATTTTACATTAACTATGAAATGCTCAAACACTTAGTAGTAAAAAAAAAATGAATTTTATGTCTTTTTTTTCAACAAAGTCTTAAGTATAAGCCAAATACCTAGAAAATGAAAAAGCAGTAACATCAAAACCCAAGCTCTGAAAGTGTGATTTGAGCAAAATAAGATCTAAAAACAGCTTGAAAATACTTTGACAAGATTCTTATTAACTGATTATCAATTATCTGTAAGTAATACAAAATCCTAAAAGGTTTAAACTTTGCTGATCTACAAGAAGAGAGTACAGCAGAGCCTATTCACCTGCTAAACAATAGCTGTAAAGAAGTTAGAGAAAAGAAAAAAGAACTATAGATTCTCTTTCAAGATACTATCAAGGTACTGTATATAACACAATATCCCTTTACATACTTGAAAAGGCTATAGATTGGATTTGAATTTATAGAACTATTATGAAGCTTATAATAGACATTTTTAAAGATAAAAGTTGTACTATTATCCTTTCAATGGACTTTTTAATTCAATAGTAGCAGAGAATAGTATAGATCAAGATGAAACAATTTTTCCATTTTTATGGAAAATTTTTTATGATTTATTATTATACAAGATTCAAAACAATGGCAATCTAACTTATTTTATATAAGAAAAATGGTCACCAATTTTAATAAACTTGAGAAAAAATTAAGCTCTCTTTAAAATAGACAGTAATTGCTTATATAAATAATACAACCTGAATTGTCAAATCCAAAGAAGACTTGGAAAGGATCTTAAAAGAAGCAAAAAAGTTTTATAAAGCAAATTATTCTTAGATTAATATAGAAAAGTCAATTCTTCTTACTATTAATTGGAATCTGCAAGTCCCTGAAACTATTCAAGCTGGAACAAAGGGTACTATAGTTCATTAAATTAATAAGGAGAATTAGGCCAGATTTCTTGGTATCTGGTTAGAACCAAGACAAAAGAACTAAAATATTATTAACCTAATAAAATCAGAATTAGAACAGTAATTCAGGCAATAACTAAGAAAAAGTTGACAGAAAAACATATTCAATTTATTATCAACAGAATCTTAATTTCAAGAATAGAATATAAAATACAACATATACATTTAAATAAAAAGACATACAATGAGCTTACAGCCATATTTAGAAAAGTAATTAAGAACAAGGCCTTAATCTGTAGAACAATTCAAAATAGTTGTATTCATAATAAAGAAATATATAGTCTCTAAAGTATCTGGGAAATATAACTAGAAAGCCATATATTAGTACTTTTCTGTCAATTCAATAATAATGAGATCTCTAGTATTGTCACTATAATTAGACTAAAATAAAGCCAAATTAAATGTTGGGAGCCTGATAATATTTTAGAAAATCCTATCAACTCTCAAAAACCAATTAAAGGAAATTTGATAGCTGCAATACTAGTTCTGGCAAAAAGTATACAAATTACCTTTCAAAGTTAAAGATAAAAGAAAACATTTGATTATCAGGAAGGTATCCTGTTCATTGAATCAATATTACAAGATGACAAAGAATATGAAAAGCCATTTCATTACTATGCAAGTATAAGATTACATCATAAATCAGCTTATCAATACTACTACAATGATACTTAAAGAATGGGAAGCAATTCAAATTCTTTTTAGCAGATGCAAGAAACTAGTCCCCTTCTGATATAAAAAGTTCATAAAAAGACAACAATAAATCAAGATCTTCTATAAAACTTTCTATATAGATTTGACTGGACAGTTTATAATATGCAAACTAACATATTTTCAACAAATCTAGATAGAAGAAAAACATACTGGATAGTCTATACTAATATTTCAACAAATATATTAAAAAAGACAATATTTGTAAACAACAAACTCCATTTTACACCATATCAGCTAGTATATAACTCTGCTAGTAATTATATTTATCTCCAATCAGATAGAACAGTACAATCAATAGAAGTAATTCCATTACAAGTTTACCTTCTTCCACAACTAAATAGAAAACAAATCCTTTTGCCATGAAATCCTACAGACTGACAGAAAACATATATTATCAAATATTGACTTTATTAACCATCAGACCTATAGAAGTAGAGATTTAAGTAGAAGACTAAAATATCACACTAATAGAACAAGCTATATAAACAGAAGAATATAAATATGAATCCATAAGTATTTTGAGATATAACAGAAGAAATATGGTTAATTAACTTACTTTTTACACTGATGGCTCTTATAAAAAAGGGATAACAGATTGTGAAGTCAAGATAGGTTTAGCTTGGATCTTAATAGAGAATAACAAAGTGGTTAAACAGTTTTCAGTAGAAGCTTTCACTTGGCCATCTGCAATCAGATCTAAAATATTAACAATTCTTGCTGTGCTATATACTACTTCTCAAAACATGATTGTCATGATTTATATTAATTGCAACAAAACAGTCAAAGTATGAAAATATATCTGCTCACAAATTGAGACATTAATAAGAAGATGAACAAAGATTATCAACTGGCTACTATGAAATAAAATCAAAAACCTGGTAAAAAAGAAAGACTTAAATTTGTAAATCTTGAAGGTTAAAGTTCATAGAACCAACAGATTTAACAATCAAGTAGATTTACTTGCTAAACAAACTAGACAGAAGAATCCAATAACTTGGCATTAGCTACTAGAGTTAAGAAGAGTTCTCACAATAGCCATGTGAAGAGAATATATAATAGAGATTGATATTAAAGATTTCATCAAAATGTTCAATAAGAAATAAATTGGACTAGACTGGACAATATAAAAAAGGATTCAAGATCTTTGAATTCAAAATAATAAAGTTATAGATTGACTAACCTTCTAAAATTAGTTTAATCTAACCAATACTTTTGATACCTTTTTCAAGGTCAACAAAGACAAAAGCTTCCTAACTAATCTAACTCATAATGAGCTTCCAGTCCTACAGATACTTAAGAAAAAGAAATCAAATATATACATGATAACCATTTGTCTAGTATGTGAACTTCAAGAAAAAATATTAAGATATCTCTTTGAATGCCTAGTATTAAAGAAATCAGGAAAGACATATGGCAAAAAGCAAATAAAAAGATTTTTAAATATATTAGCAAAGAAGTTAAAGATAAAGAAAAAGTCCAATCTGTAATAAATGATTAAATAAACAAATGGTTGAAAGAGATTCAAAAATTTGATAGGGATCTTTTTAATACTATCTATGGATATATAAAAGAAGATAAGACCTCCTTCTTATAATAATAGGTCCCTAAAATATTTAGTATATAAAATTTTACAGATCACTTATGTTTCTTTTTAAGGAACAAAATCCATAACTCTTCACTTTAATAGAAACAAAAGTCAGAAAACATCATAAATTAATAATTTGAATAATAAAAAGCAATTGTGGGTAGTTTTTTTATTGTTATTAATTTAAAAATTTTAATGTTTTCTATTAAGGAATATTAGACTTTTGTTTCTACCTTCTTCTTTAAAGACCAATCTTTATCTCCTTAAAAAAATATCTCAAAGAGCAACTCAAGATTCCATCTATAATTACACAGAGTATAATCTATAAGCTCTGTTAAAAGATTTGAGGAAACTTCAAAAAGAAGATCTGAAATAATCACTGTGTCAAAGTTATAGAATGGAAAAAAATGTAAAAAATTATCAAAAAAGATAAAAGAAATAAAAGACATAAGCACAAATCTAATATATAAACTGGTCAGGACCAAAGAAACAGCATCTCTACCTCTGGAGGATCCAAACCTGGAAGGTACTAAAGAAAAAGAAGGAAAGAAGTATATAGTGATTATTAAGGATTGGATTTGTTATAGAATTAAATAGTTTAGTTTTTATCTGTAGACAGAACTTAGAATAATCTATAGTAATGACTTGTAGGCAATGAATTTATTAATTAGAGAAGTTATTCAAATTAGTAAAGAAGTGAAATATCATTTCCTAGATTGTATCTAGAGAAATGGTTTTTCGATAATAAGTGAGTTAGTATATGAATGTCACAACAATTTATAAATATCTAGACATGTCATGTTAACCTGATTGCAGATTAAATAATAATTATTATTATTATTATTTGATATATGTTGTTATGGGTCACATGGGTGATGCAATTTACGCGTAATGGTCTAGAATCCAAAAACTCAAAAGTCTAGCATGAAAGATTGAGTGTTGCAAGGTAAGGAACTATAGATAAGGCTCGGGTACTGATAAGGGAACTATATATATCTGAAAAAGTATGGAAAGTTTAGCAAAGCTTAGGGTTAGTATAGCCGATTATAAAGTA
>CAJVPT010002904.1:0-16417 GCA_910592055.1 Acaulospora colombiana
TAAAGGTGTTAACCTGCACTGGCCTGGCTGTAAGCTGTGTGAAGTTGATATTGGCTTTCTTTTTCTAACTGTGAATCAGTTTACAAGTATCTTTTCTTTCTCCTAAAAATTTTTAGAAAAAGAAGTAAAAGAAAATTAGTAAAACAATATATACCTCTTTCCTTAATGTTTCTAAAGGGCTTGTTGTATGTGTATTACCAAAGCTTGATAGTTTAATTTGAAAGATATGTTGTTTTTTTTTGTGTGTTTGACCAGATTTGCTTTTTCAAAAAAATTGTCAAAAAAAAAATTTTTAGGAAAAAGGAGAATCAGTGGAAAGAGTTTTTTTAGAGTTATCCTATTTTATTTTATGTGCTATAAGTATACAGTATATATATAAGTTTTAAGATTATGTATATATATATATATATATATACATATACATATCAGTAAATTGCTGGTAATTATTATGTAGATCACTTTTCGATAATTATCTATTATAGACCAACCAATTTTAGATTAATCAATATACATTTATTAATTATACAGTATATGATATAATATATATTTGACAATTATCAAGAGTTAACTAGTATATATGATCACATATTTGTCACATTATGCTTATCCAACATATCAGACGCATATCTAGTATATTAGTTATTATATAATTTACGTAATTAGCATAATTTTTCTGATTATTTATTAAAAAAAAAAATAATTATTACTAGTGAACTTTAATGAGAATATGATCTTTATCGAGAAAATTTTTATATAGAAGACAAAAAACTATTTTGTGTTTTTTGTAACTGTGTAGAAAATAATAAAAGAAAATTTTCAGTTAATCAATATTTGAAAACTGAAAAACATAAAAATAACAAAAAAAAAGCTATACAAAGAACATGCCAGCTTATACTTATGGGTTTAATTGATTTAACAAGTAATCATGAAATAATTAATGCAGATCTGATTTGAGCATTCACTTAAGTAAACATACTATTAGAGAAAATTGATAGACTTAAAACTATTTTTGTCTCAATATTATAAAAATAGTAAGTTATATTATATTATATTATATATTTTTTTCTAATTTATTTTTATTATAAATAGAAGGTATTATTGTTGGATTTTCGTAACTTAGAGAAAAATATTTATTAATTGTATATAATATAGAATTAAAAAATTTAAAAACTGTTTTGATAAAACAAACAATTTTAAGTACTGTTTATAAATTAACTGATAATTGTAATATGCAACTGTAAACATTTTGTTTAGTTTTAAAAATTTTACAAAACCTGTTAGAACTGAACATTTAATAATTATAGATAATTCATATATTGCACAATTAATTATGCATATTATTCATTTTTATGATTTTTTTTTTAAAAATATTATTTCAGATAATACTTCATATATGTTAAAAGCTTTTACTGTTTTATCTCCTTTAATTCTTTAAATGAAACATAATTGTTAGTGAATAATACTTGGATAAAATTTAATGATTTTAAACCATTAGAAATTGCTATTCAAAATATCAAAACATTTTTTGTTTAAAATAATTCTTACAAAAGAAGATAAATCTCTTTTTTAAATTTATTTTTCTTTTTTGATAATTCAACTTTACTTTCTTTACCTATAAAAACTAGATAAAATTCTTGGTTTAATTTTGTTTTTTGGATAGAAAAACATTTATATTATTTGAAAATTTTTTTCCTTCAAGAAGAAAATACAAATAATGAAAGTAAGGTAGTTAAAGAATTAATATCAATGTTTAATAATTCAACAAATACTTTTATGTTTAAAATTTTAATAATGTTTATTGCATTTAATGCAATAAGGTAAGTTATTTATATTATAATTTTAATTAATTGATTAACTAATTAACTAATAATTATTTTTTTATTATTATAATCTTTATAATAGTTTAGAATTTTTTAAAATTCATAACAAACCTATAACACATCTTGTGTTTACAAAATTACATTTACTTGAATCTCATTTACAATCAGATACAATTTAACCTCCAATTAGTAGTGAAATGAATATCAAATTTAATTTTTTAAATGTGAGTTCATCAATATTTCAAGAAATATTTCACAGAGCTTTTCAATCAGCATTAGATAAGTTTAAAAAACATATTGATCATAATTCTGTATTACCATTATTTAAAGCTATTCAATGTTTTAATTCTCAATTTATACAAGTTAGTCAAACTAGATATAATATTCAAAGATATAGTAAAATCAAAGAATTTAAAAATTCTAGTAACATTATTTTATTTGAATGGGGAATTTATTGTGAATTAAATGAAGATTTTGAAGAAGATAATGAATTGGATTTAGATAAATACTGGAATGATAAAAAAATTTATTTTCCAAGTTTGTCTAAAATAGCATTAATGTATATTTGACTTCTAGTATCGGGGGTTGATGTAGAAAAAAGTTTTTCATCTTATAGAAATATTCTTAATGATAAATGTTATTCATTATCAAAGGAATCAATTTCCATTTTAAATTTTTTATATTTTAATATGGATTAATAAATATAATAAAATTTTCTCTTTTTATTCGTATTTTTTTTACATTTTTTAACTTTTTTGCATTTTTTTACATTTTTTTGCATTTTTTCACATTGGCATATTTTAAAGCCATAAAGGATATACTTTGATATATATAATAAATTATCGCACGCATATTTTTGATTGACCAATGCATATATGTGGCCACCCTAAAGTCTTCCAGTATATTGTCAATTAAACCTATTTTTATCTATATATATCCATCATATATCTTATTTTAGATTTAATTTCTTATAAGAAGAATAGCACTTAGTCTTGTGATCGACATATTCTGTTGGTGGTCATTGGTACTAATGATCAATAAAGATCTTTTAAATATTCTAATAGGTTCACATATTACTGCTAATATTTTTGGACTCAAATTTCAATTGATATAATGGTGTTAGCCTTCCAATCTTCCAACTTGTGATTTTTTGAAGATAGGATAAAAACTTCTTAAGTTGTTTTGTGTATGAGCTTTATTACTAAGTATCCCTGATAGCTCTATACTTTCTCTGGTTTAGACTTTTCAAGCAGTAGAGGTTAAATCCTATTGGACATACAATTAGAATATAGGTGACTCTGACTTGAAAAAAGATCAATCGAGTATCTTATAATCTTTATTATGGTCTAACAGACTCTTTCTTGTATCCAATGATATATTAATAACATATTCTGTATCTATTTACATAAACATATATGACTTATGGTGGACCTCAAGTTCTTATGGAGTTGAGGAAATGCATTCAGACATATGAGATGGCCAATATGAGCTTATTTATTAATTTGTTCAACATGTTTTGTGTCAGCAAATCAGAATCAGTGAAATCCATACTACCTAAAATTTTAGAGTCAAGCTGGAATAGACAAAATTCCCAAAAAACTATAAAAAAAATAGCTCTTAAAGACCACAACATCAATCAAAAGATAGAAGAATAAGTCCTTTGATTGGAACAAAATCTCTATTATTTCTTCACTATAATTGAGAGGTGATAAGTATTTCACTATTGGTTCTTTTCATTTTAAGAACTTTCTTATTATTGATAATAAAGATAGAAGTTAAACTTTGCAGGTCACAAAAGTCCAATCTGTTCAAAGAAGATTGTAAATAAGATATAGGGAAGGTGGGAAGTTCTAAAAAAATTCTTTAAATTGGTTTAAGGAAAGTAGTAAGACTCTTTTAACAAATAAGTATTAAAACTTCTTGCAAATATCTTTTTTATACAGTATATGGTCAAAGAATCAACAAAAAAAGTACATATAATTAATTAATTATAATATTATTGAAAAATATAAGACAAAACAACAAATTAGTATTATTTCTAGGTCTGATAGATTATTTAAATTAACAAAAAAAGACATTAGATAGAATAAAATAACAAAAAAATTTAGTTAATTTATTAACAATCTCAGTAAGCTCTTATACTATTCAATATATTATATATGATAAAGAATTTTGTGGTTGAGCTGAAAAAAAAAACTTTTAGTATTTGAAAAAAATCATAAAAAAAGATTAGAATAGTGTTATATTAAAAAAAATTGGAATTTAAATAGGTTACAATGATTTGACGTGATGAATTTTATTTTTTATTGTTTCAAAATAACTCACATTATTGGATTTAGTGACATTTACATGAAAAATATGATATAAGTTGTCTAATTTCAATAGTAAAATTAGAAAATCAAGGTATAATAGTATGAAAATATTTTGCAAAAAATAAGTTTGAACTTTTGATTCAAGTTATTGATAAAATTACAGGATCAATATATATTGTAGTCTTAGAAAATAATCTTTTATCTTTAATTGATAAATTAAATAATAATTTGAAATATATTTTTCAAGGTAATAATACTTTAGTTCATTGGGCAAAAATAGTTAAACATTGGTTAGAAAATAATTCAATAATAAATATTTCTTGACCTACACAGTCACCAGATCTTAATTTAATTGAACATTTATAGAATATTTTATAATAAAGAGTTTGTAAACATGATTTCCATTCAAAAAATCTTTCAAAATTAATGATTATTTTAAAAGAAGAATAAAATCAAATTGAATTAAGAAATTTAGAAAATTTAGTAGAAAATATATCAAGAAGAATTTAGGCTATAATAGATAGTAATAGAAATCTAACAAAATATTAATAGTATTAATAAAAAATTCAAACTTTTATAAACATATTAATATAAATTTTATTAAAGTTATTTAATAAATTCTTTAATAATAATAAAAATAAAACCAGCTTTAAATTTCAAAAATTGCAATAATCAACATATGATCAGATACTTTTGATAAGTAAATATATATCCAGTATTCTTATTAATATAATTCAATGATCACATATTGTACATACCATTACAAGGCAAAAGGATTGTTGGGGAATCTGACCTTTTGAGTAATGGAAGATGTATACCAGTAAAATTCCTTTAATTAGGCATGGCTGCTAGAAAATATCATACTGAAACAACATAGCCTAGTCCTTATTAGGTCACATAAGAACCTGGGGTCCATTATAAGTCATCTCTCTACCACAGGTGGATAAAAAATCACTGCTCAAAGAAGGTTGGAACCAAGTGTGTCCTGGAAGTAAAGGCTCCCACTAGGCAATAAGTCTTTTCAGATGATATACAAGAAGGAAATCAAGATCAATAATGGATAAGTTCCTTAGATGTTCAGGAAAAGAAAAAATATCCCAATCGGGCATTTCTTATTGAGAAGAGGTTTTGAGAAGCAGGTCTTTGGAGGAAACTGGAAATATTTTTTTCAATTTTTACTTTTTCATTTTCTTGTTGTCTGCTTAGATATTTTTAAATATTCTCTCTCACCTTTTTTCAACCCATCCTTTTATAGTTTCTGTATTCCAGTGGCTTGATCAGATATATGGCAATGACAACCTGCTGGCAATGATGCAGTAGACTAGGAGGGTCTTTATCCAAAGACACTGCGGAGCGAAATATTGTTCCCAAGGCCGAACTTAGAGGCTTTATGCTTACGACGAGTTAGTTAGATTAGAATAATAGTTTAGCTGTAGTATGTATCATGCTGCTCGAATGAAAATATACTTTTGTCTTCATTTGATTAATAAACTGACGATCTAGCCTGGCTACGGGTGCTCAAAAAAAAAAAATACAAGTATAATATAATAAATATATAGTATAATATTGTATGTAACTTTGAATTGTAATATAATATAATAAATAATAATATAATATGTATATAATCCGAATTGTATTAAAACAATATAAATAATTCATTTTAAAAATCTCTTTAATTTAATATTTTTTTTTTGATACTAAAATATCTAAACAAAAAAAATTAACTGGATGTACTTTTTATAGAGAACAATCGCCTTCACTTTTATAAACTTCACAACTTTCCTTATTAACACAAACTTTTTTTACATCAATTGTATCAAAAGTAGCAATAGTTTGTTCAGTAATATCTAATACTGAATCTTCAATCCCTACTATAACTATTGAATTGCTTAGAAAAAGACATCAATTGTATTGTTTAAAATATTGCTTTCTTTGTATCAACTGCATCAGAAGTAACAATAGTTTGTTCAATAATATCTGGTACCAAATCTTCAATCTCTACTATGACTGTTGAATTGCTTAGAAGAAAACATTAATTGTATTATCTAAAATATTAGCATTTAAAGTTGCATAAATATCAACATCGAAAGTTAAATTGCTATTTGAAACTTGAACCAATAAGAAAATTGAAAAAAATCAGAATTAAATTATCACTGAATTATTAATATTTGTCTTTATTAATCAAATGATTTATTTAGAATATAAAGAATTATACATATGGATTGAAAAACTAGAAAGAGAAAATATCAAATTTATAAAACAATTAGACCTAATAGAATATATTAATAACAAAATTTTTGAAGAATTAGAATAGCAAAAAAATGAAATAGAAGATTTAAAAAAGGAAATTGATCAGCTCAAATCTATGAAACTTGAACTTGATTCTATAGTTGTTGTAGAATCTAGAGCAGTCATTATATCAGAATTTGAAAGTTTGCCAAGTTTAGAAAATACCAAAAAATTTAATTTAGAAAAAGTAATAAAGAGACAAAACTAATAAAACTAGTTACTAAAGATGAGCTGAAATCAAAAGAAGCAAAAGTAGAAATAAAAACTTAATAAACCTATTCTTAAAAAATATAAACTGAAGATAAATGAAGTTTTTTTTGAGTAATATAAATAAAAAATATTACAAAAGTTGATACACAAATTAATAAAACCCATGGCTCCACATATTAATCCCTCATGAAAGCAAATAAATGAATAGTTAGATACCTTATATCATTATCAAAGAGAAAAATATCAGAAAGCAGAAACTAAAAAACTAAAAGCAAACAATCATCACTTACATACAAATAGCTGATTAAATGAAGTACAATTAATAATATTCTGTATTTATATTACCTTCAAGTATTAATTTTTAACAAATAATTAAGAAAAGTGTATGAAGAATTAAAAGTATACAGTCTTTTGTTAAATAAAGTTCAAAGAAAGTTGTTAAATATCAAAATAAATTAACTGATATAATTAAAGAAACAAAGATGCATTCACCTGAAGAAAGTGAAACTAATCCAGAAAACCCAATTAAAAAAAAATAAATGTATATGATTATGGTTGATATTCTGAAGAGATATTTTTTAGTAAAATATTTTATGTCAAATAATTATAATATTATTATAATTACTTATAGTTAAAGAATTTATTGAAATATTTGGATGAACATTAAAATCAATTCAAACATTCTAGTTTTTTTTTTTTTTTTTTTTTTTTTTTTTTAAAGTCCAACTTGACTGGAATGAATTTTATTAAGTATTTGTGATAGTATAGTATTGATTATATGAGCGATTCATCTAACCTATTTTTTATACTACCTATCCAATGAATACCCCAATTTTGCCACAATATAACACTATTTTGTCAGTTGCTCTGCTGTGCCCGGGTCACATAGCATCTGATGTCCGCTATGGGACTTGTATTATTATAATTTTCAAGTGGCTTGAGATGTGTGTTCCTTAGTTTTTGATGTTTTTGTTTCGCATTCTTGTTTGTGTATACTATGGTAGATTCTTACTATGTTTAGTCCTCAGAAGGCTGGTTGTACTCTGATATGTGCAAGTCCTATGGTCTTGTACTAACATTCCGGCAATTCAATAGTGTTGCCTTCATTGATCAATCAATAGTCTTTCATTGCTTCATTCTTAACCACTCTTCAAATATGGCCTACAAGGGTTTTCCTTGATTATTACTTTCTAAATTACTTCTTCCAAATTTCTGGTCTGACCCTGTAGTTTCCATCATGACGCTAATGCTAATCAACAGCCTCATACTCAGCTGTCCTCTCTGGTAGCTGTTGTTTTCATGATCATGATAAGATCTTCCATTAATTGAAATTACAACTCATATATTTTTTATTGGTGCAGATGACCGAAGTCTTTTAGATCTCCCATGAGAGTGTTTTTTGAGAAGAGGTGGATGTTTTCACATTTCCATTAGAGGCTTGAGTCTATCGAGGTCTTTCCTGACTTGTTTTAATGTCTTCACATATTCTGAACAGTAGAATCTTTATAATTTCCTTAGCACTAAAACCGGTCAAGGCTGTATAACCTAATTTATTATACTGTAGTCAGACAGTAGGATTTTATAGATTGTATTTTGTGTACAAAGATGCATGTGATAATAAGCATGTATCTTGTACAATGTAACCTATATTGTGAATACTGTTCTCAAGTGGGGTTGAACCAGTAACTTGTGGATG
Source organism: Acaulospora colombiana (assembly GCA_910592055.1). NCBI lineage: Eukaryota > Fungi > Glomeromycota > Glomeromycetes > Diversisporales > Acaulosporaceae > Acaulospora > Acaulospora colombiana. Next base: position 8,328 of record CAJVPT010002904.1, read on the forward strand.
GTGACCTGGGAGTGCACCCACTGCACTATTGATCCACAGGTCTAAGCATTCTAGTTGACTTGTAAACAATATTATAATGATTTATATTTCTATAATAGGATGTTACCAGAAAGTTTGTTGAATTGGACATATAGTTTGAAAGAAATTTCAGAATGTGAATAAAAAAAAAAACAAAAAAAAACAAAAAATTGGTAGTTAAATCCAAAAGATAAAAAATTACCAAATATGAAAAATTATTAATATATTTAGAAAGTGAGAAACAAATTCAAGAAAGTGCATGAATGGGTAAAATTTGGAAAATAGTTAGGTTAGAAGAAAAAAGAAAAAAATCTTGAAAAATATTTAACAAAATAAAATCAATTGAGACTAGTTTTAAAAAAGTCAAGTTAAGATCTTTAAAGAAAAAGAAAAGCAAGTGAAAAAGAAGAAAAAGGAAAATAATGAATAGTTTAGTTAATTGATTTTGTAATTTTTTAATAAATTTTATGAAATTTAAATTTTTTATTGCAATAATTTTTTTGTTGAATTTTTTGTTGCAGTATTAATTTTTTGCTGAATTTTTTTTTTTTGCAAAAATTTTTTATTGAATTTTTTGGCATTATTATTATTTTTTTATTTGATTATATATAAAATATAGTAATTTTTTTGTCAAATTTTTTGTCACAGTAATTTTTTTGTTAAATTTTTTGTTATAGTATCAATTTTTTTATTAAAATTTTTAATTTTTTTGTCAAATTTTTTACCACAATATGCAAAAATTTTTTGCCATAATATTGCTGGATTTTTTACGGAATTTTTTTTTTCACAGTATATTAATATTTTTTTGTTGATTTTTTATCAATATTTTCAATGCTATGTGACAACAATTGGAAATAATTTAACAATTTTTTTATTATTAATTTTTATCAAATTTGGCAATAATTTGATAGCTGAATGATATAATTTTAACTAGTGATAAGTGATATTATATCAAATAAATATTTTTTAATTAATGATAAACAAAAGATTGAAGGATTTTAAATCATTTGTCAAAGTTTTTTTTTTTTTTATATATATTTTATATTTCGATAGTAATATAAATTAAAAAAGGACTTATTAAAAAATCCAATAAACTAATATAAAGACCTATCAATAAACCAATCAATCTTTTGTTTACTTTTTTTTTCTCCTGCAAAAATTATATGTTTTGGTTTCCTGTCTTTTTATCTTGAAAAATATCAAATTTGATAGATAATATTTGAAAAAAAATTTTTTATTTCTTTTGTTTAGACAACTTTAGCAAACTAGATTTTTTAATTTCCTTTAGAAACTAGTCAATATTAACAAATTTTTCTTTATTAATGTAGCAATAGATAGTTAGATAGGAAAAGGTCTTATATATAACTCAATTATGCTTTGATGTAATTCAGTATTTTTTTAAGTCTAAAAAAAGATACTCCCAGATATAACTTTATTATTTAATTACATGTATAAATTATTTGATACTGTATACAGTATATAGACATATAAATAATATTGTGAGATAAAATAAAAAAAAATTTTTTTTATAGACCTTGTTTTTTCACGGAAGTCTGAATCCACGCAACCTGAGTTAATTTAAAAATTAAATTCACGTAGCAAAGTTGATCTGGACAATTCGGCGTACTAGGTACACGTACTGTACAGCATTATTTGATGCCTAAAAAATATCTACCAACGGGTTGCATCAACCCTTCTTTTACACGGTCCTGCATCTAAAAGTTTCAAACGTGACATGAACCCATGTTGCAGTAACTGCATCTTCTAATTCGAATTCATTTTGTGATTTTCGGTTCTTCTCTTCGTACATTTCAAGACTTTGAACTTTACACTTGTGTGTTGGTACGTTTTCTTGCAATTCCAATTCGCGTTAAAAAACCATTGGATAAATGATGTCCAGAATAAGATTTCCATGTTTAGTATGAAGGATGAAGGATGTGCAATTTACCGTACGATCTTATCCAGTTCATAAATTCTCTTTGGCACAGTTTTTTCCAAATTCTACTAATCTTTTTTGAGGAATTTACCATTCAAAATGTTAATCACAATGGTTTTTCTTTATTTGGAATTGTTATTCGATTCTCGGGCGATCACTTTACTCCGTTTTTGTTCCGTTTAAATAAGCGAAAAAAAAAACTCACCGTTTCCCACGGGGTGAGTTGCTATATCGTATAGTGTAGTTTCGCGAATTTCGGATAAACTCGATGTGACTTTGCGATGCGCAATAATGCTGCTTGTCAGAAAAATAATTGCTCACATACCGTAACCCATTTTCCAATATTAACTGCCTAGATCGGGGAAAAATAAAAAATAATTCAAACTCTCATGTGAAATTAAATTTTAACATGAGAATCGCGCCGTTTCAATGACATATTACGTACTTGATTTATTTCATTTTAATACGAAAAATTACATAATTATAATGTGATAGTAATAATAAAGTAATAAAGTAATAATACACATGTGTATAATAGTAAACGTTCGTCTTAAAGAATTCGGCATTTCAGATTGATTTGCTCAATTGCGATGAGTTCGGAACGGTCAAGGTCGGTGAATTTTCCGCCAACACGTTCTCTATACTTACCGACCGAATACCATCTACCTTATTCTTAAAACATGAGAGCGCCTCATCAAGAGGTAGATGATCTGTTAGATTTCTATGTAATTTAGTTCAAGTTAAGTTATTCTTATCGAAACCAATGAAAAGACAATACGGATCCTTCATAGTTTTGAACCCACATCCTTGGTGCAATATTTATGTAGTGTCTGGCATCGAGGTGCAAGTCCATGATATTTGTATTGTGCGCACCGGGACTGAATGCGACACGTAAGGAATATTCTTTGTCGCCGGCTGTACCACGGTGACGTTCGTAAAGTTCGAATGTGATCTGCGTGAGGTCTTTTTTTTTTTTTTTTTTTTTTCAAAAAAAAAAAAAAAAGGTGTCAAAGTTTCTTTCAGAGCACATGTTATCCATCGTGATTGTATTGTTGTCTATCATCAGGATATTTACAGTCTAATTCGGGCACATCATTCTTGGAAATCCTCACGGGAAGGCCTGATAAGAGTACAACGTTCAGTAACGTGTGTACGTGGGACTCTTAAAGTAAAAATTTTAGTTATACATTCGTCAAAATAATGCGTAGGTTTTCATGCATCCGTGCGAAGAACAAAAGTGGGATGATCACAACAGCCCACCTTTTGTGAAATATAGCCTGGTGCATGGCGCGGGACTTGACTTGGAATCCTGAAATGATGAAAAAAGAGAGAAAAAGTCACTTGGATATTTGATTTCACAACAATAATATATGATAATACCTCTAAATTTTTTATGATGTTCTTTAACAACAGACTCGATACCAACAGACCGATTTGAAGTTTGTCATCATTTTCAACTCCATACTCTTGCGGAGCTATATGATCGAATAGGATTTTCGCGCGCCGATACAACTCCTTGATCAATGGTGGGCTCTTGTTTCCTTCATTTTGGTTGGCAAAAATAGTTTCCAAGAATTGCCGGTTGTGCAATGCGTCGTACTTGATTGAATCATATAGTTCCGATATTTTACTCGGATCAAACTCTTGACGATCGGAATCGTAGAAATTCCTAAATAACTTCTCCCAACGTTCCCTGAAAAGTAGTGGATTTTCAGAGCAACACCAGCGTAATTGAATACTTTCATAATTCATACTCTCAAAATTCTTCCGCATTGTTTGTCGAAGATGTTCTATGATGTCCGCAACTTCTTTGATGAGAACGTGTGGCTCGGACATTTCCCTTACGTTTAAAAGTCGGCATAGATGAATTTTTGCATTTTCCATCTGTTCTCTCGCCGCGTTGCTGTCATCCAGCATTTCCCTGTGGACCTCAATAGTTCCCTCTGGAATATCGTCGATATCCAAAAATGTTCGGGCGAATATTTCAGCTATTTTTTTTTTTTTTTTTTTTTTTTTTTTGGATTCGGTTTTGGGGGGTTTTTTTTTTTATTTTTTTTATTTTTTTTTTGGATTTCAGTTTATGGTGAGTGAATGTAGAATTACTAGTCAGTTAACGTTTTAAAGATATGTGTGACGTTGTTTTATTTTCATGAAATCCTAACAAAGTCGAAGCGATAATACAATTGGCTCAAATAATATTTACATAATGTTCTGAGGTGATTACTCGAATTTTATTTTTACAATGATATAAACTATGTACAGAGGTATAGGAAGAATGTCGAACGAACGAACTAATGAATTGCCCATTGAAATATTTGTAATTTAGGATTTCTCCCGCTACAGAAATTTCAATAACGCTGACCAATTAATTCGTCTCATTTTTTTTTTTTTTTTAAAAAAAAAAAAAAAACTCAATATGAAATAATTCTATTTACGATTCCAAATCGCCATATACGTATTTACAAAGAAATCAACAACGTAGCTGATGCATCTTGTCAACGTACCCGTTGCAATGACTCTCCGCTCTGAACTCACATATATCTTGACATCGTTAACGACATTTCGATTCAATACCAATAAATCTTTTCGTAAGTTTTCTCCGGCATCCCGTGATTGATATCGAGCCGAATGCGTGAACTATAAAGGAACCAATGGTCAAAAGAAATTTGCGTAATAGTAAAGAGACGAGCAGATGCCGTATAATAATAAATACCTCGCCACCCCATTTGACAATGAGTTGAAGCTCCACAAATGATCCATCAATCTTATTGTACGAAGGTTTTACTTGAACTTTTGTTCCCGGAAGATCTTTCTTCATTTGCAATATTAATTTGAGCTGCTCTAGTTTCGTCAAATCCTCGCATCTCAGCTTTATGGCCTCCTCCACGGCTCTCGACACCTTTTTTAATTCGGCTTCCTTTCGAAATAAAACATCATCATCAGTTGAGGTGCACAGCAATTCGATAAATGGACTGCTCCGAAAATTGAATTTCATCTTTTGCTTCGGAGTACGATCCGCGTGTCGAAGCACCGATATGAAGGATTTAAGACGCCAAGAATTTTCAAAGTAAAGCTCATTGGGTATTGTATCGATTTTAACCTTTCGTCGTCGAATAGCGTTCAAGAACAAGTTCCTTAGGATCCGCGTGCAATTGTTGTAATAATCATCGTTGCCCTTTACAAAAGACCAACCGTTTACGTCGATAACATAGGATCGTCCATTGACTCTGAGCAAGTCAAACCCGCACACCGTTTGACCAAAGGCGAGACAAATTTCACTTGCGATATTTTTTTCTTCGGGCGTAAGGGTTGTAACATAGCGAACCTCCTTCCCATCATTGTTGCGATGTACAAGACCATCGACTACTGGTGACTTTCGTGTCTCTGCGTGGGCGTAGTAAGGGCCGATTGTGTATACTTTTATGTCTTCCGCATGATCCACGTTCATGAATTGTTCATAAATGTACGAACCATCGGTACGAGGTTCCGACAAATGTGGATCGTATTCACTCGATTTGTCAGACACCTGAAAATTGGGTAAAATTAGATACGCGTATGAACATACATTTTCTAACGCAATAGGCATGCTTGATTCGCTCTTTGTTAATGTGTTATTACAATTCCCGAATGATCTTTTTTTTTTTTTCTCTCACAAGTACCTTTCGAAAAAGTCGACGTCCACCCCCACCCATTTCCGAAGGGTAATATATATTTATATTATGATCTTCACCACTACTGGGCTTTTCAACAAAAGGTTTTCGCAATTTTTGACCGTCAACAATAATGGTATCAGAGTTGATCATCTCAACTTTTGCGGGAGGGCACGGGGTTTGCTCGAGCTGCGTTCCCACATTTTTTAGCACCCGAGACATCACATCCGGATCGATCTTTGGTCCTCCATCTTTACTGGCGATCAAGCGTTTCGGAGTAGGAACACCAAGGATATCTAGTAATTGCAAGACTAGGCGTCTGTCCCACAGGATCTTTTGCATAGGCAAATCGTTCACGCAGAAAGGCTTTCGCAATTTAACGTACTCGATCGCCTTGTCCAGGGGAAAACCGGTGGAAAAGAATGAAATAAAGAAATCGCAGACAGGCCAATTCTCGACATCTAGATGTGATGTAAATCAGGAATGAATAAACGAGAAGAAAGAAGAAAAAAGGAAGGAAGGAAGGAAAGAAGGAGTGCAAAAATTCGAAAGTTTACCTTCATCCAAAATAACCTTGTCACCAAATATTACGGTCTCAAATTCGTTATAATCGAGGAGCTTGTTTAAAATATTTCTCATGGGCTTTGAACGCGCCTTACAGTCCATGGCGCAAATTCCAATGACATCTGAAGAAAGGCAAGATCGTTCTGATTAAAATCAAAATCAAGCGCGTGTTCTCTCTCTCTTTTTTTAGGAAATAAAAGATGATTCACATTTTGATCTGTTGAAATTGGTGGTATCGTTGGTATTGGTGTCGGTGGTGGTGGTGATTTTTAAGGAAGGTAAGGAGGAGGAAGTGAGTGTTTGAACTGTGGAATAAAATTGCGTAGACATGTCCAAATTGTTGACGGAGAAACGATGGAAGAAAATTAAATTTGTACGGAGAAAAGTTATTTGAGGTGGGCATTTTATAAGATGTAAATATTCACACATTGACCATATTTGTACAAGATCTATAGATCGCTTATCCTACACTGGCCTTTATGAGGTCATGCACAGTGTATTGACCTTGATTACTTGTTAACAGGTAGGATAACTGGTTCCCTCATTGCAATTGTCCACCCTTGATATTATATTTAAATATCACATATAAACGATGAGAAACGTAAATGTGTTATTAATAAGGCAAAGGACGAAGGAAAGCTGAGATATCAATAAATCTGATAACTAACAGTGTGTGCTTATGTAATCCGTAATTGTTTTAAATCCTTCCTTTTAATGGTCAAAATTTTTTTAAAAAAAAAGTGTCCTCGTTTTACGTACAATTATTAATTTGGTCTTACAAATGATGTTACATATATGTACACTGTATATGTCTTGTTTGGTTATTGTTATGCAAGGGCACCCACACGCTTGCACAAACGATCACTATATACGGTATACAGTATACAGTATACACTGTACTTACTGTGCAGTGGTACAAATACTGATGTGACGCAGTTTGCCATCGTTTCTAAAACGCCGAAACATGAATTATCAAGATTTATAGTAAATAACATATATGGTAATTGATTTGTGGTTGATTGCGCAGTATTTCTATCGTCCGACTTAACACATTGTAATAACATCACAAGGGGGGGAATAGTGATGTTGATTGACCAGTTGTCAACCTACCGATTTATAGACTATCACGATTGTCTCTATTGAATAGTTAAATAAACAATCAATATCAAAATGACTTCTTTATATAATAACTAAATTCATCTTTATACAGTATATTATCTATTAAATAATTGAATTACTTAAAAAATATGAAAAAAAATCTATTGAACTGGTTCAAACATTTAACTGTAAATCAGATTTAATAAGCGTCATTTTAATTTTTTTTTCTAGATATCATGCTTAAACCTCCTAGTTAAAAATCTTTATATCAAATTATACAAGTGAAAAAAGAAAATTGAAAAAGTATTAAGATGCATAAAAAAATTAAAATACATAAGTATATAAAAGAAAATAAATAATATAAAAAAGAAATAATAGAAAAGGTTTTTTTTTAACATATTTATTAATTTTTCTCTTAAAAATATATCAATTAAAATATTTTTCTTGTTTTTGATTATCTAAAAAACTTAATTTTGAAAAAAAATTTTATAATTATTTAAGAAATATATATATATATTAGAATTTTAAATATAAATATTTGTTCTTTTTTATAGAATCTTGGAAAAAAAGCTTTAAATTTGAGCTTTTTTTTAATAATAAAATTAATATTCCTCTTTATAATTAATATAAATATCTTATTTCAATTATATAAAGTTAAAATAAAAAATTGAATACTTTTTTATAGTTTTGATTTTGTAAATAATTGATTAAATAAAAGTTTTATCTTGAAAAAATTTAGTTTCAATATTAATATTGTGATCAAATTTATATTTGACTGGTGTGTCCAAGTGGAATTGCTTTTAAAAGGACAATTCCCAAAGAAA
>CAJVPT010002905.1:0-16415 GCA_910592055.1 Acaulospora colombiana
TTAAATGAAGTAAAATTAATAATATTCTGTATTTATATTACCTTCAAGTATTAATTTTTAATGAATAATTAAGAAAAGGATATAAAGAATTAAAAGTACATAGTTGCTTATTGAACAAAGATCAAAGAAAGTTGTCAAATATTGAAATAAATTAACTAATGTAATTAAAGAAACAAAGATACATTCACATGAAAAAAGTGACAATAATCTGGAAAATCCCACTAAAAGAAGAATAAATATATATAATTACAGTTAATATTCTAAAGAGATATTTTTCAGCAAAGTATTATATGTCAAATAATTACAATATTTTTTTTTTATTTTTTTAATAGGCTCATGCTTAATCTTTATCAAATTCCAAATTATATTTTATACAATTGCATAATGCGCATGTACAGGGATGTATACTTGGAAATAAATAAAAAATTCGATAAACTAAAGCTACTTCAAGGCTGATTGTTCTCTTTTTACAAAGAAACCTATATCTTACTGAGCTTGAGGGTGTTATTGAAATTAAAAGAAAAATAAAATAAAAGGACTGGTCATATGCTGTTATGATAAGATAGCTGTGGTGTTTCTCAGTATATGTTTATTCTGTTTTGAATTTCCCTTATGATGAAGGACCTCTTCTAAGTCTTTATAGAAATAAGGTAAGGTGAAGAGGACGACTTTACAGTTTTAAGACTTGTGAGAAGGAAGTAATCAAGAAGGCCCAGGTGATATATTGATGTCTGCATGAATGACTTGAAAGTCTCCCAGTATATCATCAATTAAACCCATTTCTATCTAAATATGGATATACTTATCCATCTGTGCAATGTATTTTAGATTTAATTCCTTATAGAAGGACTGCACCTAGCCCTGTAGTTGGTATATCCTGCTGGTGGCTGTTGGTATTAGTGATCATCTAGGATTTCCCAGACTATCTGGTCAGCTCGCTTGTCACTGCTGACATTTTCAGACTTGAGTTTCAATTGGTATAGTGATATTAATCTTCTAGTCTTCCAGTTTGGAATTTTTTGGAGATAGAATGAAAACTTCTTGATATACTATGCACACTAGCTTTATCACTAAGTGTTCCTGATCATCTTTTTTACTTTTTTTTATTGGACTTTTCCAAGCAGTAGAAGCAGAAACCTACCTGACATACAATTAGAAGTAGATGGCTCTGATTTTTAAAAGGAAACAATCAAGCATCTTGTGATCTTTTCAGTGATTGGATGGTCTCTTTCTTGTATCCAATAATGTGTCAGGAGCTTGTCCTATATTCACTTGCACCAGACCATATGACTTATAATGGATCTCAGGTTCTTATGGAACTAAAAAAATGCATTCAGACACGTGAGATGGCTAATAGAAGCTTGTTTATCAATCTTGTTTGACGTGTTTCATGTCAGCCAATCAGAGTTTGTAGGATCCGTACTATCCAAAATTTTAGAATTAAGTAGGGGTAAGCAAAATTCTCTAGAAAGTCATAAAAAAGATACTTTAAGAGCTACAATATCAGACAAAGGGTGGATAAGTAAGTCCTTTGGCTGGTTCATAACCTTTATTATCTTCACCATAGCTAAGAGGTGAGATGTACTTTACTATTGATCCTTTTCCCTTTAGAAACTTTTTTGCCATTGGTAATAAAGGTGGAAGTTGGACTTTGCAGACTACAAGAGTTCAATTTGTTCAAAGGAGATTGTAAACAATAGAAGGGGAAGTTGAGAAAGTTCTAAAGAAACTCTTTGAGTTGGTTTAAGAAAAGTAATAAGATTCTATTAGCATAGAAGTGTTAAAACTTCTTGCGAACGTCTTTTTTGTGTATGGTCAGAGGATCAGTAAAAAGAGTTTAATAATTACAATATTAATCATAATTACTTCTTATAATTAAAAAATTTGTTAATATATTTGGATAAGTATTTGAAATCAATTCAAGTATTTCAGCCAACTTGTAAATGATATCATGATTATTTATATTTCTATGATATAACATCACCAGAAGACTTACCAAATTGGATATGCAGTTTGAAAGAAATTTCAGAATGTGAAAAAGAAAAGAGACAGGAAAAGGAAAAAAAATTAGTAGTTAAATCCAAAAGATGAAAATTACTAAATATGAGAAATCATTAATGTATTCAGAGGGTGAGAAACAAACTAAAGAAAGTACATAAATAGATAAAATTTGGGGGCAATTAGATTAAAAGAAAAAAGTGAAAAATCTTGAAAAACATTTGACAAGGTAAAATCAATTGGAACTAGTTTTAAAAGAGTTAAGCCAAGATCTTTAAAGAAAAAAGAAAAGCAAATAGAAAAGAAGGAAGAGGTGTAAGTGAAAGAGAAAAATGATGAATAATTTTAGTTAATTGAATTTGTAATTTTTTAATAAATTTCGTAAAATTTGAATTTTTTGCCACAGTAATTTTTTTGTCAAATTTTTTTTCACAATAATTTTTTTGCCAAATTTTTTGCTGCAGTAATTTTTTTATCAAATCTTTTGTTGCAGTATCAAATTTTTTGCTGCAGTATTAATTTTTTTGCTGAATTTTTTGCTACAGTATCAATTTTTTTTATCAAATTTTTTGTCACAATATCAAATTTTTTACTAAATTTTTTGCTACAGTATCAATTATTTTGCTGAATTTTTTACTATAGTATCAATTTTTTTGCTGAATTTTTTTGTCACAATATCAATTTTTTTGCTGAATTTTTTATTACTTATCAATTAATTTTTTTGTCAAATTTTTTGCCATAGTATCAATTTTTTTGCTGAATTTTTTGCTACAATATCAATTTTTTTACTGAATTTTTTGCTATAGTATCAATTTTTTTGCTAAATTTTTTATTGTAGTATCAATTTTTTTGCTGAATTTTTTGTTGCAGTATTAATTTTTTTGCTGAATTTTTTATTGCAGTATCAATTTTTTTGTCAAATTTTTTGCTGCAATATCAATTTTTTTGTCAAATTTTTTGCTGCAATATCAATTTTTTTGCTGAATTTTTTGCTGCAGTATTAATTTTTTTGTTAAATTTTTTGTTATAGTATCAATTTTTTTGCTGGATTTTTTGTCACAATATCAATTTTTTTGCTAAATTTTTTACTACAGTATCAATTTGCTACAGTATCAATTTTTTTGCCAAATTTTTTACTGTAGTATCAATTTTTTTGTTGAATTTTTTGCTGTAGTATCAATTTTTTTGCCAAATTTTTTGCCATAGTATTAATTTTTTTGCTGAATTTTTTGCTGCAATATCAATTTTTTTGCTAAATTTTTTATTATAGTATCAATTTTTTTGCTAAATTTTTTGCAACAGTATCAATTTTTTTACTAAATTTTTTGTTACAGTATCAATTTTTTTACTGAATTTTTTATTGCAGTATCAATTTTTTTGCTGAATTTTTTGTTACAGTATCAATTTTTTTGTCAAATTTTTTGCTGCAATATCAATTTTTTTGCTGAATTTTTTATCACAATATGCAAACAATTTTTTTACTATAGTATGTAAAATTTTTTTTTACATAATATTGTCAGATTTTGTGTTGAATTTTTTTTTTTACAGAATATTAATATTTTTTTGTCAATTTTTTGCTGAAATTTTTAATGCTAAGTGGTAGCAATTGTAAATAATTTATCAGTCTTTTTATTATTAATTTTTGTTAAATTTGATAATAATTTAATAGCTAAATAACATAATTTCGATTAGTGCCAGCAATTAAAAAAACTAGGAAAGATATATGGTAGAAAGCAAACAAAAAGATTTACAAATATATTAATAAAGAAATTAAAGATAAAGAAGAAGTCTAACCTATAATAAATAATAGACATTCAAATAGTTGAAAGAGATTCAGAAATCTGTTAAAAGACTTTTCAATATTATCTGTGGATATATGGAAGAGAATAAGATCATCTCCTTAAAGAAATATTTCAAAGAGTAATTCAAGATCCCACTTACAATTATATAGAGTATAATTGACAAGCTCTGTTAAAAGATGCAATTAATTTTAAAAAAAGAGATCTGGAATAATCACTGTACCAAAGTTATAGAATGAAAAAAGAAATGGATGATTATTGAAAAAATAAAAGAAATAAAAAACAAAAGTATAGATCTAATAAATAAATTGGATAGGATCAAAAAGTAGTACTATTACTTCTGGAGAATCTGAAACTGGAAGGCACTAAAAAAAAAAAAAAAAAAAAGTATACAATGATTATTAAGAATTGGATTTGTTATGGAATCAGATGGTTTTGTTTTTAATTGTAGACAGAACTTAGAATAATCTATAGTAATGATCTATAGACAATGACTTTATTAATTAGAGAAGTTATCCAAATTAATAAAGAAGCAAAATATCATTTTCTAGATTGCATTTAGAGAAATAGTTTTTTAATTATGAGTAAGTAAATATGTGAAAGTTATAACAATTTGTAAATATCTAGCATATATACAATAAAGATATACCATATTAACCTGACTGTGGATTAAAAAAAAAAAATAGCCTCTTTATATTTTATAAAGATATAATAAAATCAAATATTTTTTGGATTTTTATATATTTATAAATATTATAAAAAATTTTTTATATACTTTATTAATAAAGATAAAGCAATTACTGTATGGTGACTTGATTGTAAAAAAAAATAATGTTATTACTTGTAACTAGAATCTTTAAATTATATAAAATCTTTTAAAAAAATTCTTGTTTTTAAAAATTTAAATTCTATTTTGAATAACTTAAAGAGTAAAGAATATAATGATTTTATTGATACAAAATAAACCAATTTTTTTTAGTTAAATATTACGTGTGTGAAAGAGCAATCAAAACCTTATTTGTTTCACAGTACACGCGAATATACAGTAAATATGGTTGTCAGATATGGAAATTAAAAAATTTTTATTATAAAAATATTGTCTTTGTTGATAAAAATAGACATTTTCAAATATGAAGACATCTCGTCATTAAAGACAAGACAATCATCATTTAGAAAATAGATTTTAAATATGCACTTTAACAAATACGATCATATTGCATCAAATAGTCTATTTGAAAATCATTAGTTATTCGGACTTTGGTTCATCAAAAGTTGAACAGACAATTTTAATTATGCAATAATTACATTTTTTTTTCAATTTCTATTAAAAGTTGGAAAATCAATGTCGTCTAGTCTTCTGTATGTAGAAGGTAATAGTCCTGCAAAAGGAAAAAAAAGAATTTATCAACCAAATTTGGACTTATAAAGTTCAAGTTTTTTTGTTTGTTTCCATAACTAGTTAGTAATATTACCAAAAGAACGAGCACGTTTGATAGCCTTGGCCAATTTTCTCTGGCTTTTCGATGTTAACCCTACAAATTTATGTGTAAAAAACATCATCCACCGAAAAATAACCAATTAATAGCGATATATTTAAGAATTATGCCTGTTTGTCTTCGTGGAAGAATTTTACCCATATCCGTAACAAAATTTGACAACAAATTAAAATTCTAGTAGGATTTTTTTCATTAGTGGTTTTGCATATCTTGAAAATAGAATGGATGTTAATTTCAGTTATTCACCTTATATTCTACCAAAGGATTAAGATTCAGTCTTTTAAATATATCAACATTTGGGGTCTTTCTAATAGGCCTTTTCTCCTTGTAATTCTCTTCATTTAAATCGTGAGGAGCGTAAATCTGAATTAAGAAATTTATTCATCAACAATATATAGTTTCAAACATTAGAACGCTTAGTTAACTTAATCTTTTTAAAGTTTACGATATAATTTACCTCGCCGGATCGAAAATTTCTTCCATATCTGATTTGAGAATTGGCGGCTATCCTTGGGCTATCTGATTAAAATCTGAACTCAATTAAAATAGAGGATTCTTTAGAAATAATATAAGATATTTGTAATGAGTTATGGAAATTTACTCATGGCGGATGATTCTCGGAGAATTTGCATAATCTTCGAATGAGGATCGAGAGTATTACTGGATTCTACAAAGTTTCGGTGATTAATTCGAGAACGAATCTAAATAGTTTTATTCAAGACACTAACGAATTTCCTGGTCATTAAATGGACTCTGTGATGAACTCTGTCGAGTAATCTGTATTCTCTGGATACATTGAAAGCCAACTGCTATCGGAAAAAATTTCGACGACACAGTTAACGGGTTATAAACTCTTATGAATAACATTGAGATGAATTTTTTATGTACGTACTGTATTTACGTGCGCCGATCGGAGATTGTACCACATCGCACCTTATTTACAACAAAAAAACTTTATATACTGTACTCCAAGAATGAGCAACAAATCATTAAAAAAAAAGCCAATATCGTGGCCATTCGAGATCGAATACTTGGTTGATAACATTTATGAACCTTCTACATTAAAACCTTCGTCCTATACCTTTCCATCATTCAATGATCATCCAATCCACCCGTTTACTTCCTCTCCACTATTTCCAGTCGTTTCCGATCCTCTCATGCCAAGTCCAATGGTAAAAATAAAGTCTCTTGAAAATGTAAAATTATTAGACGGAAAAACAGATCATCCGGCGTATCCGGGTTACGGACTGTTTGCCACAAAAGATCTTAAGGAATGTAGTCTTATTCTAAAATACACAGGCATCGTAACATCGACAAAAAATATAAGTATAGAATGCAGCGGGAAAGGTAGTGATTACGAATTGAGATTTAACGAAACTTATTGCATTGACGGATTAATGAAGGGAAGTGAGGCGAGGTTTATTAATGATTATCGTGGAGTTCTCACGAAACCAAATGCGGCATTTCATGAGTACATTGATTTACAAAGTGGACAGATAAAAATGGGTGTTTGGGTAAAACGGGGTGTGGGAAAAATTCGTAAAGGCGAAGAGATAATGGTTAGTTATGGGAAAGGTTTCTGGCGGGAAAGAGGAAAATTGAATGGTAACTAAAGTTATCAAAGCAACTGAATCGAAATAAATCTTATATAATCTTTATAGAAATATTCTTATTGAATATTTTGAAATTGAAGTAATCTATAATTAAGCAAGAAGTCAATATTACTAATTTAATTAACATAAAACAATTATTGAATATATTAAAAGTTGTGATACTTGCCAGTAATGAAGAACTTTATTCTATATTAGTTAAACAATCTTTAATTATATAAGAATTTATATTTTTAAACTTATTTGATTTTTATTATTTATTTTTAGAGACTTTGATATTATTTCTTTATATATCTTACTTGTGTTACCTTTAGCAAAGATACAGTATATTTATTATATTTTTTAAGATTATATTTATTTAATTTTTCTTTTCTTTTAAAAATTATTATAAAAGAAAATATATCATCTATTTATTATCAAATAAAACTCAATAAAGATATTCTTCTTTTGAAAAATATTTATTTTGTGACTTATTGTTACTTTTTTTAAGGAAGATAATCTATTGAAACTGGATTAATATTGAAATAAATTTCAAATATAATATTTATGATTTATTAATTTATAAATTCTTTTTTTTTTTTTTGTTCTCTGTCAGACTAGTTACATATGCTTTATTAAACATTTATAAGTTGTACAGTAGGCACCAAAATTGATGTACGAATTTATAAAAAACCACATATACATATAAAAATAAAAAAAATTTTATTGATCCATTCGTTAGTATTTGGTCGCCTCTCTATTTGCATTCAATACTGCATTGATTCTTCGTGACATTGAATCTACAATATTTCGCAAAGTTGACATATTAAATTTTGACCACTCTTCTTTCAGAGCAGTTTTGAGTTCATCCGTAGTACGTGGAAAATCTTTACATTTTTGGATATTATCCTTCAATAGTTTCCAAATGTTTTCTATGGGGTTAAGGTCAGG
The DNA here is from genome assembly GCA_910592055.1 of Acaulospora colombiana. Taxonomy (NCBI): domain Eukaryota; kingdom Fungi; phylum Glomeromycota; class Glomeromycetes; order Diversisporales; family Acaulosporaceae; genus Acaulospora; species Acaulospora colombiana. Next base: position 7,834 of record CAJVPT010002905.1, read on the forward strand.
GGATGAAGCTGGCCAAATCATCGGTTTAATTTTTTCTCTTGCGAACCAATTTGCGACACTCTTTGCTGTGTGGATCGGTGCATTGTCATGCTAAAACACTAAATGAGGACTCAATAATAGACGTGCTGTATCAAAAAATGATATGAATTTATCTTCTAAAATCTTTAGATAAGTTTCTGCCTTGATTTTTTCCTTTTTTCCTTTATATTTATCAAAAAATACTAATGGACCTTTTGTCTTTCCCACAAAACATCCCCAGATCATTAATGAACGTCTACCACTTTTAAAAGTTGGTGCCAAACATTCAGAATTATATCTCTCACCATTGTGACGCCATATTCTGATTTGGTGGGACTGCTTTCCAATTTCTATACTAACTTCATCCGAAAAAATGACATATCACTAATCATATATATCTTTAGTCTTGTTTTTTTCGCACCACTCTTTTCATGCAATTGTATTAGCCTCTGATATAAATGGTTTTTTTACTGCTACACAGGAATAAATTCCTGCATCATGCAATACTCTGGTAGCAGTTGTTAAGCTACAATTAAGCTTTAAATCATTAATAATATCTTTTAATGGCTCATGACGTTTCTTAAGGGTTTCTTGTACAAGTGCTTCCTTTTTTTCCTTGGAGAGAATAGGTTTTCTTCCGGAACACCGAGGATTTTCTATTTTCTTGGTCTTCTGATATCTAGCAATAAACCTTCTTATTGTTGAGGAGGAACGTCTTATTTTTTTTGCAACTTGTTTGGCATTCATATTTTCAATATATGCAAGGATTTTTCCTTTGTCTGCAACAGTTAGTTTGGTACGGGAGCGTGCCATATTGAATCAATAATTTTTTTTTCCTTGTGTTTAGCTGATGGTCGAAGGAGTAAACAAAAAAAAAGTGAAACCCTAAAAATATCAAAATGGGGGTAAACGTGATGCTTTTATTTGCCCATGTAATTTTACGGTTAAATCATGCATCAATTTTGATGCCTACTATACATATAACATGAGACATTAAATCTAATTCTTTAACTAACTCACTTATTTTGATTATTTTACTTTCCTAAGTACAAGTTCAGAAATAATTTATTGATTCGTTAGGAATTCAGTAAATACCCTTCCAACTTCTAATATCATTGTCTATAGATCACTACTACAAATTACTCTTTTGAATTCTAACAGAGATTAAAACCCAATTATTTTATCCCATACTTTATCTCATCTTATAGGACCTGTTTAAACATTGTATTTTCTAATTTTTCTTCCTTTAATGATACTTGATATAACCAATTTCCTGATACCTTGGTCCTGTCTTTTTGTCTTTGTAAATATGTCGACCTTTTGATATTGTCATCTTTATTGATTCCCAATATCAGTTTCTACTTTATCACCTTCTCATATCCAACATTTCAAATTTCTTTCTAAAATGGTTATATATTTTCTTTTATATCTTCATTATCCACTTTCTTACTTCTTTACTAATTCTCTTTTTATAGTACTTCTAATCTGCTATCTCATCCATTAGATCTTTTTAATTAGTTCTATACAAAAGCTAAGTATATTTTGACCAGTATTTGAGATCCTTTTCACTAGTTGAACTATTTTCTTATTCATTTCTCCTATTTTTATTTTATCATCAATTGTCAGACTTATCTTTTTTTCCTATAACTCTTTTTTCCTATCTATCAAGAGTTTGTTGAAACCTTATATCATATCTTTTATATTCTTTTGCTAGATTTCTTGCCACTGAGTTTTATGTGCTGGACATTTTAGCAAGTGTTCTATTGTCTCTTCTTGATATTTACATACAAGACATTTTAATTGCTTGTATAAATCTGGTCTTCTTATAGCTAACTTTATTAACATGAATAGCTTGTTACTGGTCATCTTACCAAGAAAAACTTTTTTTTATAATTCTTTGAAAGAGGTATTCCATGTGTACCCATTATTTATTTATTCCCAAACTAGATTCCATATATACAGTACCTATACTAATCTTATATTTAATGATTCCATTTTTTGTCTATTCTATTTTGGGTTGTCCATTGATGTGTTATTATTTTGACATTGGTTTTTTTAACAAACTATCTTATTGGAGCATTTAATACTATATTTTGTTATTTAATTTCAATAATAATCTTCCAGATCTTGCCATTCTATTATTAAGAACTTTAATGCTTTTTTGGTTAAAATATCTGCTTTCTCATTGTATTGATTATTGAGGTGTACTTTAACCTTGATAAGATTTAGATCCATTTTTTTTTTCTTTATCAGGTTCAACATTCATGTTCATAAGAATCAATTTTGTTCCTTTAGTCATCTTTTGTAGGTTTTTTTGGAATCCTCCTTTTCTATAGTTTTTTATTTGGAGATGTAAACTTAGCTATTAGTATAGATCTTGATCTTGCTATTAACTAGTACTACTAGTAGTATAATGACTATCACTACTAGTTCTACTCTTATGAATAAAGGCCAATTAGTTATCCCTACTTGGAACTTGCTTTCTCTTCTTACTTTTTCAATTTGTATTTATGCTATACCTATTTTCATGTTTTTATTTTCATGATCAACAAGGAATCCATTAGAGTAAAAGGTTATTATATTATTGCTATTATTTCCCTTATTAGGCCTGAGTATTTCAATCAGATAGATTTGATATGCATCTTCTTTAATATTCTCTTTAATAAGTTTCTTCTCCCAGTTCTCTATCTCTACTTCTTCCAGTTGCTTTCTATTATATTGTGTAGTTACTAAGTCTATATAAATTGTTCCACTTATTGTTTTCTCTAGGGCTACCTTAGAACAAAGAATTTTTAAAAGTTGAGCTCTCCTTGTAGATTTCCTAGTATTAAGATAAGAAACCATATACTGTATGTTTGTTCTATATTTAATTCTATTATACATCAGTTTTCAGTCTTAACCCTTCTGGACAACCCTAGCATCATATCAAGTTTGATCCTAAGTTTTCCTTAAAGCTATTACATTTGAAATAATTTATTTTAATGTATCTTTTATTGTTATCTAAAATTAACTTTTCCCAAACAAGTTGTTGCTACTGATTATTGCTTTTGATGACCACCAAAGTTTTTGTCTTTTATTGAGGTTAAGATTGAATACTAAATATTCTGAACTCTACTTTAATCAATCTTCTTTTCATGATCTTATGAGCTATCCTAGCTTGTTTCCTTGTATCTCACTTGTTATTGACAAGTACTATTCTGGAATAGGTTCTTTACTTGTCTTTTGTAAGAGTTAAAGTATTTGCTAGTCCTATACTTCTCTAGTTTCATAGTTAATAAGCTGATTCATATACATCAACTTATTGTATTTGAGTAATAAAATGACTTTACTGTATTCATCTAATGCCAGATAATCCTTAATTGAACTATTTTTGATACTCCAATTAAAGATATCATTTCACTTCTAGCTATAAAAGGTTACCTCTATATATTTGATCAGTTTCAGTACTTGTAATGTAAAGTTGTCCCTTCCTGAAAAATGGTTTAGTAAGTTATATGCAAGCAGATTGAGAGGTTTCTAGTACTTAATCTATGATTGCTTTAACTTTATGATTGTCATGATTCTGGCTGGCTCTAAGTCATTTAACCTATTGCACAATCTTATTATCTAATTTTCTTTTTGTAATATCCTAATACACTTTAAATTGTAAATCCTGAAATGATATACTACATTATTAGGTATAGATTGATATAATATGGCCTTATTTTTGAACAGCTTTTATATACTATTGTTAAAACATTATAAATTTGCCAGGATAATATACTATACTATATTCTGAATTCAATTCTAGGTATTAGAACTCTGTTTAGAATATAAAGTACTTACTTATCAGTTAACCTTTTGTTCTTTAGAAACTTGATAACTATGTTAATTTCTTTAAGTATCCATTCTTTAAGCTCAATAACAAATTTCTGGTTACCTATCCAGATCTCTAGGAATCTTGTTTATTTAGTTCTATCCAATTTTCTAACTATTTCTCTATCAATCCATGCTTGGATCTCTTCTGAATATTGGTTGCAGTTGTTAATAGTAATTAATATTAATTTGCTACTATTAGTCTGCAAGTCATTTGCCCTATAAAAGATTCTTGCTTCTTCCAGAATCCTTTTCATATTCTCTTTGGATTTTGCTATCCATATTGTATTATTCATAAATGCGATAGATACATACCTTGACTCTAGTTTTCTTTCAGTGTTTCCCTTTAACTCTGGATTTCAAGCCACTGATATTTTATAGCTTTTTGTTTCATCATTCTAAATTTTGCACAATAAAGGGTTATAAAATATCTTACACATTAGTGGTAGGATGGTTTTTCCTTGATCAATCTCATTTTCTGTTGTGATTACTTCAGTTAAATCTTTCTCAAATATGATACTAAATTCTCAATTTTTAAATAAACTTATTATGATTTAAATAAAGCCTTCTGATATTGATTCTATTTATTACCTTGATTAATATATTCAAGTTAATAGTATTATATGCTTTTGCTATGTCTTAAAAAAGTATCTATAATTTCTTTTTATTTTTTCTTGCTTCCTTACAAATATTATTAAGAATTTGAATCAGTTCTGCTATACTTTCTCCTGGTAATCCTATATAATTAAGTTCTCTCAAGATATTGTTAATCTTGCAGATATTTCCCAATCTGTTTGTGAGAATTTTGGTAAAACATTTTTATGTAATCTCTAGCAATACTATTGGTCTGGTGTTGAGAAGTTCACATTCTCATAGTTTTGGCTTTACTATGGGATATATATGGCTTTGCTTCCATCTTATTGGAGTAACTTCTCACCTTAAAAAGCAGTTAAGCATCTTTCTAAAATATTTTTTTCCTTCTTGACCTAATCTTTTTAGCATTTCATAGTTGATTTGTGATTTCTCTGAGGCTTTATTATTGGAAAGTCCTTGAAGCATTTCGTGTAGTTTTTCTTGAGAAATTGGCTCCAATAGGTTTTTATATTACCTTTTTTTAATATAACCATTAGGATTGTATTCTTTTTTCCAATTTTCTATAAGGTTGTCAAAATTGGTGTTTCATTTTTTAAATGTTTTATAATAATATTTCCTTATTTCTTTTTTGATTTCTTCCTTCTTGATAGTTATATATTCCTTTTCTCCATCTTTAACCTTGATCCTATTCAGTGTTATTTTAATTCACTCTCTGTCAATCAAGGAGTTTACTATTTTTCTTTAATTGCTACATAAGTCATCATATCTTTATTTCAAGGTTTTTTTGATAGTATCCCTTATTGTTTTTACCTCTGTATTTTGACAAACAAGTTTTAGGCCTTCTATTGCATTCTATATATTCTTTTTTAGTAGTTTCCATAGAATTTAAGAAATTCTATATTGGATGCAATAGTTTTCGATCTGATAATTAGAACTGAAGATAGTGTTGTGTTTTCTAATTGCCATGTTAAGGGCTTGCAATTTGATTGTATTATATATACTTTCTGCCTTCTTAAAGAGTACAAATAACTGAAGGACCCTTTGATACTTGATGAATTCTATCCTATTTCTATGATGTTTTCTTGAAAAGTAGATAGCTTTTATTGATCACAAGCTTGTTATGTGCTGCCCTGTATATTTGTTCTTAAAATGTCTTCCAAATCTTGTTTGCTTGAGCTTGTCTTTTACCTTTTTCATATTCTTCTTTAAACAATAGATCCATTGCCATTTTGAGTTTATGATATAGGCTTTTATTAAATACCTTTCACTGTTTAGGTATTGATCCCTTTATATCAATTTTTTGTTTACTCTTTGTGGAAGACTTATTTTTGATATCTCTTATAAATAGATTGATATTATGCATTGTTAACACTAGTATAGTATGATCACTTTCTATTGTTTTCTCTATACTTTAGTTGTCAAATTTAAGTATTGTATTGTTTATAAAACTTTGAAATATCAATCTGATTACTGCTAGTAGTATCCCATCTTGTTGGAGTTTTATCTTTTTCTTTCTATATAGCTTGTATATCAAAGAAAGACCATTTATTTAAAAAGTTGAATAGTAATATTTCTGAATATCAAAATGGTTTAAATTTAGCTCTAGATATTAATGCACTGTCTTCTACAGAGTTGTATACAACATTAAAGTCTTCTATTACTATTATATGAAAGCCTTGTCCATTCTTCTCTTTAATGAAGCTTTGTACTTTTTTCAGTACCTTCATGCTTCATCATTTGTCTAAGAAAATATAGATCTGAATAATATACATCTTGTTCTGCTTTATGAATATATTAATTGCTATCATATATCTTTCTATCTCTTCTACTGAAGCTACTTTTCTTTTCGGATCTTTTCTTATCAAGAACTAACTCCTGTATCATATAGAGTATCTTTATTGATACTATGAAAATACTTAAAGGTTTTTGCTTCTGGAAAACCTATTTTGCCTTTGTATTAATTAGTTTTGTTTCATATAGCCCATTATTTCAATGTTTTATTCCAGTATTTTTTCTATAAGACTATACTGATATATACTATCAGTAATATCTCTGATATTGTATGTCCCTATTTTAATTACTTTTTTTTGTATATCTTCCTCTTTTGTTTTTTCTATCTATTGGTCCTCTCTATTTCTCTCTAGAAATTTTTTCTTTGTTGTTTATAGAAAAATATCAAGATTTTGATTACTTTGCTATTACCTACTATTGTTCTTTTCTATTAGTTATGTTTTGCTCTTGTTTTGTATTTTTGATTTGAGAATAATAGGCTGATATTCCTTCTTTTTTTGTAATTAGACTAATGCACTCTTTTTAGAAGCAATTGACTCTTCTTTTAAATGGATCTTTCTCTAGTTTGTCTAATCATTTGCTAAGTTTCTCTAATATTTTGTTAAACTGGGTTTGCTTCTAAAAGGTTGAGTTTACTTATTATAATTTTATTATAAATTTCAACTTTGACAATTTTTAAATCCTTAATTATATAATCAAAAATTATAAAATTCATATATATTATATATTAATACTAGTTTTATTTATTATATTTTTTGATCTATGGATCAATAGTGCAGTGGTTAACACTCAATAGGTCAAATCACAAGATACAGGTTCAAATTCTCCAGAGGACTAATTCGATTCCTCTGATTTACACAAAGTCAGTAGGATCTATATCTATTGACCTAATCGTAAATTAATCAATATTTTCGAATATAGTAACTGGTCTATATGAGGATTGTGATCAGTTGAATATCTGAGATCCGGTAGGATCATCCCTAATATGACTGCATTACCCAATGGTAATAAGAAGTGTAGACTCCAAACTGATAGTATAACTCTCAAAGTGAAGTGTATAGCTATACTGGATTTCACAAACATTACTATTAGAAGGCTTTGATGAGAGGAAGCAAAACTATGGACCACTTCAAAAGACTGAAAAAATCAGGATCTAGGATACTGTAATTGATGGCTTGATGACCAAAATATTTTTAAGAAAAAATTGTTCTGGGAAAAATTAAGATGGATTCGCATGTCTTTCTAAATAGATGATAATTATATAGCATTACGTAGGATATATATATAGCTACTCATATATACAGTAGATAGATTTACTATAAATATTATATATACAATACTTGTTGATGTATGTAACTAAATAATTTATCATGTAAGATACATAAATGAAAGAGATTCATAATATATACTGCTTACAATTAAGCAGACATGAGCATATAATTAATAAAAGACATGGTTCACATACATCTCTCATCTTCAAGGGCAAAAATTATAGCCATAACAACTCAATACTGACCCTATCAGAAAACTCAACAGTCATCATCTTTACAGACAGTCAAATAGCAATCAGCATATCCAATAGACTTTAAAAGTCTCAGCATCACGCCTTATCAGAAAACAGAAAAACTTCTATATACTTCAAACTATAAAGGATACTTGCACTACAAAACACATTAAATTACAGCTGCACAAAATCCAAGTTTACTCAGGACTCAAACATAATGAACAGGCAGATCAACTAGTCTCAATAGGACTAGGCCCACAAGAAATATGCCCAGACTAGTGATCACAATTTTTATCCAAATCTGAATGATCCATAGATTTGATCTGAATAAATCAGATCAGATTTTAAATTTTTTAATCCATTTGTATATGAATCAGATACAGATTTCAAATTTTGAAATCTGATTTGATCAGATTCTAATTCTTGTATCCAATCAGATTTCAAGTTTTAAAATATAGCCAGGTTCAAATAAAATTCAGTAGTTTAATTATATTTAAATGTAACTATTTAAAGTAATTAAAAAAAACCCATATTTTTTTTTTTTATATTCCTTTAACATCTTTACATGTTTCTTTAAAATTTTGTAAATTTTTTTATGATATTTTTCTTCTTGCAACATTACTGATATTATTTACATTAAAAATAAAATAGAATGTGAAAGTTCTTTCAATGATTTCAATGAAATAAATGATGAAAGTTTCAGTTTAGATAGCTTTGAATTAAGCAATACTAGTAATATTGCTACAAGTAGTTTTTTGAAGGTATCATTGAGTAATAAAATAAATTTTAGTATAGTTTTAAATTTAATAAATATATTTAT
>CAJVPT010002906.1:0-16414 GCA_910592055.1 Acaulospora colombiana
AAAGAAATAATTATAAATAAATAGATAAAAATGAAAATAGAATGAAGATCATGACTAAAAATAACTATCCAATGGTAGTAGATACTATTTTTATCACAATATTTACATTACTCATTACCTAAGTAGACCTTTTTATTTCTGCATTTTATGGTTGCAATTCTAAATTATTTTCATCATTTTCTACTTCCTCCAGAGTACTTTGAATTGTACTATCTTTCTGTTCATGCATTTTTTGATTTTTATTGCTTGAATTGTCTTCTGTAAATCTGATTTTCTTTTTAATTTTTTTCTAAAATATATTATTAATAAACAAATAACTCTATAATACCTCGAAAAATTTTAAAACTTACTTTATTTTTTTCTATTTTGCTTTTAATTAATACTTCATTAATTAAAATACTTTCATTACACAGATTTATAATTGTTTGATATATTGTAATAGCAAATACAACTTGTTCCTCAAAGGCATCTCATTTTGGTTAGACTTTTTCAAGAATATGTATTATCATGCTTTGATTTTTTTCCTAGGATAGACATAAAGATTTTTGAAGCACTTCTAGATTTTACGTAATTTTTCCAGGCTACAATTTTAATAGTAGTTACATTTGTATTTATTGTATCCAGGGAGTTTTTGCCAAAGATTGAAAACATAGTATCCCAGATTTTTGAAACTGTGATGTAATCTGTATTGTCTCACAAGCTATTAAATAAATAATATTGTTAATAAATTTATTTATATTATTAATAACTATAATAATTACCATTTGGTAAATATGCTTTTTATAATATATCTTTTAGCATTTTTTTGTGAGGTCTTCGAAGAACTCTGAATATTCTTGCTGAAAATATTTCTCTATATGCTAGCAAAAATCTTTGGGATCCACATATATTTTTTCAAAAAAGATTTCTTTTACGATACTCTTGATTACATACTATTATAGAATCAAAATATTATTGAAGTTCTTCAAAGATTAAAATTAAACTTTACTTTGATAAAATCCTATTCAATGATTAAATGTTAACTTGTGTAAATTTTATTTTCTAGATGAATAACCTTATTCTCAATAGCTTTTTGATGTTCTAATAACTGATTAATTTTCTTATAAAGACTTTCGTGGAATTTCAAAAGCCTCTTGATTACTATATTAGAAACTAATATACAAATTAGTATTTATTTAAATAATTATAGTTTTTTTAATATATCTAAAGATTCTTTGGATAACATACTAGTAAGTGAAGATTCTAGAATATAATTAGGTGATCTTAATCACTTCTGGGGTGGCTCTGTCTCTGTTTTGACTTGAAATGTTAGTTTTTATTCTTCAGTTTGATCTAGAATATCAAGAGTACTCTTGGACTTTTTGGAGGATTTCAAAGTGCTTTCTTGTTATTTTCTTTTTTCTTTTTTATCAGAGCTTGAACCTGAAATCATTTGATGAAATATGTTATATGTTTCTTTTCTTTTATTTGATATTAATAAAAAAGAAAGGACTTTAGAGATCTTATATAACACAAATTTCAAGAAGTTATATTATATTATGATCACATGCAACTTTTTGTCACCTTTCAAAAATTACTTTATAGCTTTAAAAATAAAATAATATTAAAATCATATTGACAAAATTATGACAACTTATAAATTAAATTTTTGATTAACTAAAATTAATCAGTATTTTATTGATTAATTTTATGCATTTTAAAGTTCTTCAAAGTCTTTTATAATGAATTACAAATGTCAATTTTGGCAAGAAAAAAACTCTATATACAGTATATATAAATGCATATATCATAAATTAACAAATATATATAATTTAGTAGATATAAAAACAATAGATAACATTAAATCTGGTAAATAAACAGAACCAAATAGAAAGAATCAATGCCTCATCTGAGTAAACAAGATACTAAACAAGACAACAAACAATCAATCCCATGTATTTTGCTAAATATAAACAAATAAACAAATTAAAAATAAATAAATCAACAAATCAATATTTTATTCTCTTTTATATGTGACCAATATAACAAAGGAATGAAAAATCATGCAAATTGCTAAAAAGAGAGAGCTACATATTCTCGATATAATAGTCAGAATAGTTAAAAAACATGACTAGAGGAAAGAAACATAGGCTACACAAATTATCTTCAATACTCTCACTACACAAGACAAGTTCAACCAGATACTAGGATCAACAAAATATTCAATACTTGATAATATTCTTGCAAAATTTTTAAATATAGATCCAACTATATTCATTAAGCAGATGTCCTTAAAATACATATCCTATACATATAGACACAAGGTCAAGGAAGAGAAAAAGACCTTAAAGCATCTTTCTTGAAAGAAAAAGTCAGATGCATCTTGAAGCAAGATACTTTCACAAATGGTCTCCCTCTTCATACTCCAGTAATTTTTCAGATCACAAGTGAGTTTATAAACTCTATATTAGGAAACTTAACTTCAGATAAAAATATCACTCCAAATGAGGACATTGAAATTCAATCAACAATTAAGATTGAAATTCTGAATAACATCAAAGTTGAAATGAATGATAAAGATATAAAGAAAGAGCTGAAGAAAGAACTTGAAATAGTAAATATTCAAGAAAGAGTTGAAGAGGAAAATATAGTAGAACAAATCTTCTACAATACATAAAATAGACCCAAGTCATCCAGTTTAAATCCATTTCATATCATCAAGAAGGAAGAATTCAAGGTCAGAATCCTCACCTCTAGAATATCAGGAGATACAGAAATTGAATTATTAATCTATCTCTAAGATGACTTAAGTCTACTTAAAAACATACTACTATTCAAAAAAGACTTTTTCAATAGTAATGCTTGGATAGTTTTTATCTTTGAGAAAATGGAAGATGTCTTACAATATATAAAAAAGATTAACAAAAAAGAAGAAGAAAACTTTACCTTGATTTCTATATAAATAGAGAAATAGGAAACTTTATACTCACTACCATAAAAGAAATTCTTTAGACAAGAGGTAGCAGAAGAAAAAAATAAGACAGCGGTTGCCATATTGATAGATCTTGACTGTAGTTATACCCATCAAGAAATTAAGGCTGCCTTACAAAAATATGAAAAGGTCTCGAGTATCCATATTTACAACCACTCTCACTCTCAAAGGATAATCAAAGCATAACTCATCCCAAACTAGAAAGACTTGGAGAATAGATAGTTCATTTATGTCAAAATAGATATCTTTAGAGCAATTTTTACTCAACATGAACTAGATAACTATGAAGTTGATGCTATTCTCAAAAACTGTAATAGCAATCCTTATAACTATATGATATATACAATACCTTCACAAGTTTTATAGCAAGAGCAACATGGCATACAGGGGATAAAGCATAGTACATACTGTATCAAAAAACTCTTTCACTTTGAAAAGAAGAGAATATGCAGTAGTCTGTTTCGCAGTAGCAAAAGATTTACACAAGGCCCTGAGATGATATATATCTATATATGGATACAAAGTTAGCTGGAGTGCTAAAGAGCACTTCAGAAAGGACACAGTGCATGACAAAGAAGTGATCAAAACAGAGAGTAGTAATTATAACAAAGAAAAAGCTTATTCTGAAACAATACATATTAAACTGCACTTACAGTAAGACAACTGGACCAAATTGATATCAAAAGCAATAATAGAGTAAACTGGTATACAACATCTAAGGATAACTCAGAAACTGAAAGCAACTCTAAGAAAAAGACAGACCTGAAAAAAAAGGAAAAAGAAAAAAGACATGACTTTTAAGACAGCAAATACATGGCTAGGATATCAGATATTTCTAGATGTTTTGCTACCAGTAGTAACAGAAAGCCAATCATTTACTATAACAGAAAAAGAAGTTTGCATAATAGATTACAAAGCCCTTATTCAGAAAGTGAAAGTAATCAAGATCCCTATATCAGATTTTGAATAATCTCAAGTGATTAAATACTAGAATAAACATAATCAAGGAGAAAACAGGTAATCAGAACAGGATAAGAGAAAAGCGATAGAATAATCACTCTTAAAAAGCACCAGTCCAATCAAAATATACTAGGAGAGAGTCTGATTCACAAGAGGAATTAAGCTTATTCTGAAAGAAAGAAATGACTATAGAAATAATAGTAGAAACTAATATATCCTTCCTAGTATAACACACTCCACACCACTTAACGAGTTTATTAGTATGATGAAAAGAACACTATTAATAAACTAGACAAATAATAAACACTGTATAAGAACTATACTATTGACAACTCCACACTAGACAATACTATTACTATTGGAACACATAATGTTAGAGGTATTAATACTAGTCTTGAGCAACAAAAACTATTTAGACTTATACAAGACCTCAATATAGACATTCTAGGAATCTGTGAAACCAAACTAACAGAAGAAACAGTGGACTTTGCTTTTAACTTATAGCAAATATACAAATTCTTTCACAGCTGTAATAATAAAAAACTCAAAGGGCTGAAGTAGAGTTTCTTATTAGAAAAAATATTGAGAAAAAGCTATAATCAATTGAAAGAATAGAAGGATATATAATAGGAGTCAACTTACTATCAACAAGAAGCAAACTTTGTATATATCAAGTGTATTTGCCATCTGGAAAAGTTAAAAGTAGATGACTATAATAGTTACTTCAAAACAAGGTTTTAGATAAGTAAAGAAATCACTTCAAAGTCATAATCATAGGTAACTTTAATACAGTTGTCAACTCAATAATAGATCAATCACCATTTATAGACAAAACAATTTCAAGATACAGAAAAACTGAAATAGATTTCTTCAACTTTCTAAAAAACTGGAATTACATAGATGTCTAAAACTCCAGAAAAGAAAAAGGGAATACCACCTTTATATAGATAAATAACTTAGTATACAGTAAAATCAACTATATTTGAATACCACCAGAAATTAACCTAAACAACATATATAAGTTCAAAAATATTCTAGTGGAAACACTACTGGATAGTGACCATATCCTGTTATTAACAAGAATGATAATATACAATCTGCTCAAAAACCAGATACAAGAGCAAGATAGAACACAAGGTAAAAAAATACCAGATTTAGGCAACTCTACTGTGAAACAATGGGAGAAATTCAAACTCTGGATAGAACACAAACTTTCAGAAATTGTTGTATAAGTCTCCTGGCATAAAATTGAGAACAGTCCTTAAGAACTTGAAAAGGCCTGGCAAGAACTTGAAACCATAATCATTAAGGGTTCATATAGGTGCCTCAAAAAGAAAAAAGTCTACTCCACTTCCAGCAGAAGAAAAGAAGTTAAGATGGGATTAGTAATCCCAAAAAAAGGTTTAGAAGTCTATAGAGAAGCCAATAAGATCCACTTTCTTCTAAAGAAAATCTAAGTTGACTGGGATATGAAGATTACAGAAGACATGGAAAATATAGAGAAGGCTATTCAGAATCCACAAGGTACTTATGAATCCCTTAATGAAGAACTAGCACCTCCTCAGTTACAAGAAGAGATTCTAGAGCAATTGAGAAAAATCACTAAAATAGAACATACTCTCAAAATAATATGCAAGAAAAAAGAAAGTTTTCATATCAGAAACCAAATTAAAAAGGCACTGGATAACAAATGTGATAACTTTAGATCCAATCAAAAGCAGATACTAGACTTAGTCTTAAACCATAAAAAACTAAGAATCATATTAGATTGAATACTAACTATAAATCAGAAAGGAAAAGAATACATTGCTACTAATCCTCAAACCATCAAAAGCAAAATTGAAGAATATCACAAAAGAGCATTCAAAAAGAGAACTATCAACTTCGAGAATCTAGATTCCACCTGGAAAAAAGAATACCAATCCAAAGAATGGATTAACCCAATATAGTATTTATCTTTAATAGAAGAAATCAAAGTAAAAGAGCTTGAAGCTACTTTGCAATCTCTCCTAAACAACAAGGCTGCTGGCTCCTTATACATCAACTAAAAATACTCAAATATTTAGGGATCAAAGGAAAAGAAACTTTATATCTTCTTTTTAATAAAGTTTTAAGCACAGATTGAATATCTAAGAAATAAAAAAGTAGTAGCATCTATTTCATTCCCAAATCCAAGTCTTAGAATGTAATCTAAGCAATACAAGACCAATTATTTTCTTGGAAACAGCTTGAAAATGCTTTACCAAGATCCTTATTAATTGACTATTAGCTATTTGCAAGTAATACAAAATCTTAAAAAGATCAAACTTTGCTGGGCTACAGGGAGAGAGTATGGCAGAGCTTATTCACCTGTTAAACAACATTTGTGAAGAGGCTAGAGAAAAGAAAAAAGAACTATAGATTTTATTTCAAGATACTGCAAAGGTATATGATATAATATTTTTGCACATGCTTAAAAAGGTTATAGATCAGATTTGAATTCTTACATCCATTAAGAAGCTTATAATAGATCTCTTCAAAGACAGAAGCTATAGTATTACCCTTTCCAAAAGACTATTCAATCCAATAGTGATAGGGAATGAGATAGATTAAGGAGAAATAATCTCTTTATTATTATTGAGAACCTTCTATAATCCATCTTTATGCAAGATCTAAAACAACAGTAACCTGGGTTATTCCATGAAAGAAGAATGGTCTTCCAACTTTAGTAAACCTGAAGAGAAAGTAAAGCTCTCCTTAAGGCAGGCAGTAATTGCCTATATGGATAATACGACCTGAATTGTCAAATCCAAGGAAAACCTAAAAAAGATCCTATAAAAAGTAAAAATGTTCTATATAGCAAATAACTCTTAGATCATCAATCCTCCTTACTATTAACTAAAACTCACAAGTCTCTGGAACTATTCAGGCTGGAATAGAGGATACTATAGTTCATGAAATCAACAAGAAGAACCAGGCTAGATTTCTTGATATCTGGCTAGGATCAAAATAAAAAAATCAGAATACTATTAATCTTATAAAATCAAAAATCAAGAATAGTAGTCCAGACAATAATCAAGAAGAAGTTAACAGAAAAACATGCCCAATACATTATCCATAGGGTCCTGATTCCAAGAATAGAATACAGAACACAACACATATATCTGAGTAAAAAAACATGTAATGATTTCACAGTCATGTTTAGAAAAGTATTCAAGAACAAGACCCTAGTCTGTGGAATGATCCTAAACAGTTGTATTCACAATAAAGAAATATATGGCTTCAAAAATACCTGGGAGATATAGCTAGAAAGTCACATATCTGCATTTTTCTGTCAGTTTAACAATAACAAAGCCTCTGATATTGCTATCATAATTAGATTGAAACAAAGTCAAATCAAATATTAGAAGCCAGATAATATCTTAAGCAATTTTATTGACTCTTACAAGCTAACAAAAGAAAACTTGACAACTATAACACTGGCTCTGGCAAAAAGTATACAAGTCACTTTTCAAAGTTGGAGATGGAAAAACATATTCGATTATTAGAGAGGTATCTTATTATTAAATTTATACTACAAGAGGATAGAGAATACAGAAAAGTCATTCCATCACTACAAAAATATAAGATCATGTTTCTAGACCAGCTTATCAATACTACTACAATAATACTTAAGAAATAAAGAGCAGTTCAAATTCTTTATAGCAGATGCAAGGGATCAGTTCCCTTCTGATACAAAAAAGTAAAGGAAAAAACAACAGTAAATTAAGATCTCCTATGAAACTCTCTACATGGGCTTAAATGGATAGTTTACAATATATAAACTGAGGCATTTCCAACAAACTCAAATAGAAGAAAAATTTACTGGGCAGTCCAGGCTAATACTTCAACTGATACATAGGGAAAGACAGTATCCATAAATAATAAAACCTATTTTAGCCCATATCAGTCAATATATGATCCTACTAATAATAATACTCTTTTTTAATCAGATAGTATAGAGTAGCCATTAAAAGTAGTCCTGTCACAGATTCACCTTCTCCCACAGCTTAATCGATATAATAATCTAAAAAAAATAAAACAGATTCTTCTACCAGGAAACATTATAGACTGGTAGACAAATGTATTTCAGCAAACAGTGGCTTTATCAACTTTCAGACCAGTCGAAGTAAAGATTCAAGTGGAAGACTGGGATATCACATTAATAAAAAAGCTATATAAACAAAAGAATACAGAGACGAACTTAAGAGTATCTTGAGATATAACAAAAAAAATATAGTTGATTAGTTTACATTTTACACAAATGGTTCTTATAAAAAAGGGATGATAGATTGTGAATTTGAAATGGGTTTAGCTTGAATCATGATAGAGGAAGATAAAATAGTTAAACAGTTTTCAGCAGGAGTATCTACATGACCATCAATAACCAGGGCTGCTATTTTATTGCATTATATACAACCCCTTGAAATACAACAATTACAATTTATACAGACTGCAATACTACAGTCAAAGTATGAAAATCCATCTGCTTATAAATAGAAATATTTATAAGAAAATGGACAAAGATCACTAACTGGCCACCTTGGAATAAGATCAAGGACCTAGTAAAAAAGAAAGATCTGAATTTGGAAATCCTAAAGGTTAAAGCTTACAGAATCAACAGATTCAACAATAAAGTAGACTTATTTGTCAAACAGGTCAAGCAGGAGAACCCAATAATTTAGCATTAGCTACCAGAGCTAGAAAGAGTTCTTATAATAGTAGTATAGAAAGAATATACAATAGAAATTGGCATTAGAAATTTTGTTAAAATGTTCAATAAGTAAAAGATTGGACTAAATTAGATAACATAGAAATGGATCCAGGATCTTTAAATCCAAAATAATAAAATTATAGACTGATCAACCTTTTAAAATCAGTTCAATCTAACCAATACCTTTGATACCTCTTTCAAAACCAATAAAAATAAAAGCTTTCTAACTAATTTAACTCATAATGAACTTCCAGTCTTATAAATACTTAAGAAGAGGAAATCAAATGTTTATATCACAACCACTTGTCCAGCATGCGAACTTCAAGAAGAGATACTAGGACATTTTTTTTAATGTTCAGTTACTAGGGAAACTCAGAAAAACTTATGGCAGAAGGCAAACAAAAAGATAAATAAACTCATTGATAAAGAAATAAAAGATAAGAAAGAAGTTCAACCTAAAATAAATGACTGGACAGATAAATGGTTAGAAGAGATTCAGGAATCCAGCAGGGACCTTTTCAATACTATCTGTAAATATATAGAAGAAAGCAAGATCACCTTCTTGAAGAAGTATTTCAAAGAGCAACTTAAGATCCCATTAGCAAACACACAGGGTATAATCAGTAAACTCTATAAAAAAATGGGAGCAAACTTTAAAAAGGAGATCTGGAATACTCACTGTGCCAAAGTTATAGAATTGGAAAAGAAGCAAAATATTACAGAAGAGAATAAAAAAAAACAAGAGATTCAAGCCCAGACCTGATAAACAGATCAAACAGGACAAAAAAGAATTGTTATTATCTTCAGAGGATTTGAATCTGAAGGACATTAAAGAAATAAAAAAAAAAGAAGTATATGGCAATTATTAAGAATTTAGTTTGTCACAAAATTAAGTGGTTTGATTTTTAACTGCAGACAGAACTTAAAATGATCTACAGTAATAATCTGTAGGCAATGATTTTATTAATTAGAGAAATTATTCAAATTAGTAAAGGAGAAAAATATCATTCCCTAAGTTGTATTTAGAGAAATAGCTTTTCAATAATAAGTGAGTCAGTATGTAAAAGTCACAACAATTTGTAAATACCTAGCATATATGCAATAAAGATATACTATGCTAATATAACTGCAGGTTAAAAAAAAAGATATAAGAACAATAGATAATATAGTTCATATAATTCCAAGATTTGATAAATATAATGAATATTTATTAAATAATTATTTATTTTAATATATATATTATTACTTTGAATATTTCTGAAATAAAAAATATTCAAAGTTTTTTATTATTAAAATTAGTGAAATTATTTTTATTTTACAATTTTTGAAAATTTCAAAAGTTTTTCAGAAAATTTTTAATAGATGAAGATCTCTGGAGTTTTCCATCAAAAAAATTTTTCAATATATGTGTTTTTGGAATTTTTAAGAATTTTATTTATAATAGTTATTAGTTCTATAGTATTGTGATTTGGAAGTACTATCCAGTTATGGAATAAAAAAATTGGATGATTTGTTAAGACCTTGACTGGATAATTTATAAGAATTTTGGAAAATATTTTTTTAATAAATTCCAATAGAATAATACTGTAGTTTTTATTTACTTTGAAATAATGTTGTATATATGATAATCTATATATAGTAAATATATTATATGCTATATATACTAACTAGTCTATTAAGAAAAATCATTCAGTGTTTTCTTAATTTTTTCTAAAATAATTTTATAGAGTAATCTAATTATTAGGTCATTGAATTTGTTCTAGCCTGTTCCCAGATTTAAAACTTTAGCATAATCCATGAATTTCTTCTCCTACCAAGGTCTTCCAATAATAAGCCTTACCTATTTTGATTATATTTTTATACATCCCACTAGTATAATGTTTACTCTTTTTGAAACTTCAACCTTCTTAACTTGCAGCAACTTCTTGCAATTAGTAAGATCATTAAGATATCTGGCACCAATCCAGTCTTTGCTCCAGTTGACTGTGAGATTAGTCATATCCTCTTTCACTTTATTAGGGTATTTATAAGATACTAATCATCTTACAATATCTATAAATTGATCTTATTTAATAAAGATTGGCTACAGATGCCACTATATAGTAGTGGATTCTTCTATTTTGATTATTGATAATATAACCAAGTCTATATTCAATAATATTTTATTTGTAATTCAATAGAGTACTGAATTTATTATAATATAGTATTTTTACTTGATTCTTATGTGATATTGAACTCTGAACCTTATAATTGCAATCTTGGAGTACTATTACTATGCTATAGATCTATAAGTCTTTTTTTTTTAACTTTCTGTCAGGCTAGATATGTGTGCTTTATTAAATATATACTTATATACTGTACTTTACATTAATAATATATTACTAAAGCTAAGCCTCTATCTAACTCACTTGTTTATATTTTAAGAATTATTAAAGCTCTAAGTACAACTTTGGAAGTAATTTATCACTCCATTAGTAGTTTAGGTAAAAACTCTTTCAACTGTTAATTTCATTACCTGTAGATTACTACTACAGATATTATAAACCTATAAGTCTTATTAGCTTTATAAAACTTGATATATATATTAATCTATTTGAAAAAGTAAGATAGAAATAGAATATCAATTAATTCTTTTAATCACTAATAATATTATTAAAGATATTTGAAATTAATATGAGCTTATTTATACTAGTCAAAATTATATTATTTGACAATCAAATTACTGTCAAATTTAATTAAATATAATAATAAAAACATTAATAAATTATTTTTTTTTATAATTACTTAGTATTAAAAATATTAATAAAATTGTCAAAAAAATTTCAGAATATTGGGACAAAAAATTTTGATACAAAATTTGATAATATTATAGAAAAATTTTAATATATTGTAAAAAAAATTTGCATACTGTAGCAAAAAAAAAATTTTTGTAAAATAAAATCTCTTCCAAACTATATATCATTTAGCAAGTCTTTTAATAATATTATATTATAGAAATATGAATTATTACAATATTGTTAATGAGTTAACTGGAATATATAAATTGATTTCAAATATTTATTCAAATATTTTAACAAATCCTTTAACTATAAGTAATTATAATTAATATTATAATTATTCAGTATAAAATATTTTATTATTTTATCAAAAATACTTTTTTAGAATATTAACTGTAATTATATATATTTAATCTTCTTTTAATAGAGTTTCTCAAATCTGTCTCACTTTTTTTAGATAAATAAACTTTTGTTTTTTTTTAATTACATTCATTAATTTATTCTAATATTTAACAACTTTCTTAGATCTTTATTTAATAAATTACTGTACACTTTTAATTTTTTATACTTTTTTCTTAATTATTTATTAAAAATTAATAGTATAAATACAAAATATTATTAGTTTTACTTTGTTTAATCAATTATTTACATGTAAGTAATGATTGTTTGCTTTTAGTTTTCCAGTTTTTAACTTTTGATATTTTTTTTTTTTAATAGCAATATAAAGTATCTAACAATTTATTTATTTGTTTTTATGAAGAATTAAAATATGAGATTATAGATTTTATTAATTTAAGTATTATTTTTTGTAATATTTTTTTATTTATATCATTCAAAAAACTTTATCTATCCTCAGTTTATATTTATTAAGAATAGTTTTTATTAATACCTTTATTTTTGCTATCACTTCTTCTAGTTTCATCTTATTTTAGTAACCAGTTTTACTAGTTTTATTTTTTTACTATTTTTTCTAAATCAAAATTTTCAATACTTTTTTAAACTTAGCAAACTTTCAGATTTCAATATTTAAACTACTTTAGATTTTACAACTACTATAGAATTAAGTTTAGGTTCTATAGATTTGAGCTGATTAATTTTCTTTTTTAAATTTTTTATTTTATTTTTTTGTTATTTTGATTCTTTATAAAACTTGTTTTTAATACAGTAGAATCTCCATAATTGCAACCCCCATAAGTGCAATCCTCTCTTAAATGCAACAATATGCTTGGTTCCAAGCATGAGACTTAATTAATAAATGCAATCCCCTGTTTTCTGCAATTGCAATAGATTTGCGAGTTCTATTCTAATAGATTTATTTCTCTATATACAACTCACGTAATTTAAGTAATATGATTTGCTGCAAAAAAAATTATCAAGTAGCACAAATCTGTTTTATATACATATATCAATATTGTCACAATTATTATTATCCCTTTTACTCCCTCAATAAAATTTATCAACAAGACTCTAAAATAAAAATAATTAGATCTGATAGACTTAGCTGTAGTGTAAAATATTTAAACTTGCTTTCCTGAAACCCTTAAAAGAGATAATGCTTACCTAATCTATATAAAGTAGATTCTAGTAACATGAATGTATTTCAAGAGGTTTAATATCATTAAAAAACAACCATAACCTTACAAGAAAGAAGGAACTTATTACATCAAGTTATACTATATTAAGAGTAAGCATATCTTATGGAAGGAGAAAGTAACTTATCAAATCTTGTATCACAAGTTCACACTAATGTTTTTTTTATGTTCCATTATTTTCATAGTCGATGTGAAAAAGTACCTACTCTAATTAAAGAATAAATAAGTCTAATGAAAGAGAGGTGTAAATTTAGATGAATGTAATTGTAAAAATGAATTTCAAGAAGTCTAGTATTAACTATATACAAACCATTGACTGTTAGAAGAAGAATAACATCAAGTTAATCGTTATATTAAGAGTAATTATATTTTACAAAAAAAGGTATGAATTTTTTAAATATTAATATGTAATCAAAGATAATTAAATGCTAACTGCATAAATCTGAGTTAGAAAACATAATAAAAAAGAAAAATAAACAATATTCAACAACTCCAAAATCCCAAAATCACAGACGAGACATTAGTAGACAAGAATCTATAAATAGAAAGAAAACACCATGAGAATTCATACCAAGAGCCAAACAAAAATAGTCACAAGTGCTTTCTATCACCAATTCCATTTAAGTTTTAATCAATGAAGAAGATAGAAATAAACTAACAAATATGATTCTTTGCATGATGAAGTAATAATATGATAAAATTCACCTAACATGTCTAAATTGAACACCTTGACCTTGAAAGAACCCATGAACTGATAATGAAAATTATTTAAGCTACAGGAAAATCAGATGTCCAATAATGGTAAAAAATCAAAATGTTTAATAAAGCAAGCCAAAATAAAGAGTCTTATACATGAAATGTATAAGATAGATGCTGTGAGAAGTAAAATCATCACACATAATTATATATACTATAACAACCAAGTCCAATTGTAATGTAAGCAGTATGCAGTGTGGCTGTGAGTAAAGATAGATCTCTAAAGGGGGAGGCAGGAACATAAGTCAAATGTCCCTTACTAGGAAACATTAAAATTTTTAAATTAATAACTATAAAAAAACTACTCACAATTGTTCTCTATTATCCAATTTATTGATTTATAGCATTTCCTGACATTTGTTCCTATTAAAATGAAGAGCTATGAATTTTGTCTCTCAAAAAGGGACATAAGTGATCTGTAAAATTTGATATGCTAAATACTTTAGGGACCCATCATTAGCTATGAGTATAATCATTATGGTACCCATGGAAGTAGTGAAGATAGAAAAAAAGTCTATAAACTAATTCTTATGTAACATATATCTAGAAAATGTATAAAATATAGAGTTGTTTTAGTGTTATGCCAAAACAAAAATAAAGAATAAATCATTTGTCAAATAAACTACCTCTGTCTACTGTTCTTTTATCTTTATGTTTATAATTCGTGACTGATTTACTGATTAGTCCAAAAATCTCACACAATCAATCTAACAAAAATATATTAACTGATAAATAACAATTTGAACTTTGTCAATATGCCTATTATAATAAAGAAACTCTTGAAACATATGTCAACTGGATTAAAGCTAAATTGAATGTCACAGTCCATAAATTAACTATTTTTCAAATTTTGAAAGATAGTCATAAACATTTAAATGAAAATATTATCAACCCTGATTCAAAATGGCACAAATCAGTTAACTTTCCTGAGCTTGAGTATATACTTAAGGAGTTTATATTAATTTATCAACATCGAACTATTTTGAGTTATGCAATCATTGTAGAAAAAGTCAAATTATTTGCTAAAAAATTGCAAATTTCTGAAAGCAAATTACAATTCTCTTCTGGTTGACTTTATAAATTTAAAGAATGAAATGAAATATAGTTATGAAAACTTTATGGTGAAGCAAGTTCAAGTGATCAAAATGCTATTATTGAAAACCTATCACTAATCTGTGAAAGATTATTGAGATTTTCTTTAAATAGAATTTGTAATATGAATGAAACTGGTTTGTTTTACCAGTTAGAACCTGATAAATCATTAATAACAACATGTATTTCAGGATGAAAAAAAATAAAGAATGATTATCTATAGCTTTATGTGCAAATGCTGATAGTTCTCATAAGCTAAATTCTTTAATAATTAATAAATATGCAAAACTGAGATGCTTTAAAAATATAAATCTTAATAACTTAAAAATAACTTACCATAACAACAATAATACTTGAATATTAATAACCCTATTTCAAGAATGGGTAAGTAATTTTAATAATCATATTTCAAAAGCACATGAAGATCAACCAGTTTTACTTATTTTAGACAATTGTTTAAGTAATGTCATTGAAGAAGTAGATTTTTTAAATACCAATATACTTTTCTTATTATTAAATACAACAGCAAAAATTCAACCAATGGATGCAGAAATTATTATATCATTTAAAAAACATTATCATCAATATTATATTTAATGGATATTAGAACAGATTGAAAATGGAGAAGATACTACAAATTTAAAATTAAGTACTTTATTAGTGATACGATATATTATTCAAGCTTGGGATGATATTATATCTAATATCATTTTTAATTACTAGAAAACTACAAAAATTCTTTCTGATAATAATAATAATTCTCTTGACAATGAAATTCAAGAATTAAATAATGAATTACTTACTGAATTATCTGAATCAATTAAAAAATTGAAATTTTCTAATGTAATGACAACAAATGAATATTTATCTTTTTCAGAAGAAAATATTATTTTTGAACTTTCTGAAAGTAATAATATTATTTCTTTATTTAGTGAAGAATATGATAAAGAAATTAATGATAATAGTAATGAAATTCTGATAGTAAATACCAATGAAGCATTAAAAGTTTAGAAAATATAAAAATATTTTTAATTCAACAAGAAATGACTAGTAATTATTTAAAAAGTATTAATAGTTTAGAAAATTTTATTTATAAAAAATAGATAAATTCGATGAAACAAAGTAGTATAATACAATTTTTAATTAATAATTAAAAATACTAATAATTAAAATTTTTAATAAATATAAATATTAATAATTAAATTTTTTAATAAATATAAATTATTGAAAACTTTTTTTATTAAGGAAACCTTATATAAATACAACATAATACTCAGCCCAAGATGTTGCATTTATGGAGGTTTTACTGTATATTCTATTAAATCTATTATTTCATAAATTTGATATTTTCTTTTCAAAAACCAACATTGTTAACTCTTTCCCGTTCACCTATGGCGCAGTAGAATTGGAAAAAGCGAACAACATGAACAGAACAACTAGGAGTGCAAACTCCAACTTCAGGCCTAACTACAACGAAAACAGTATGTCCAAGGGTAAGGCCGACCCTATCAGAAAAGAAACTTCACCAACACAG
>CAJVPT010002907.1:0-16410 GCA_910592055.1 Acaulospora colombiana
TCTCAAACATTCTTCTTAAAGTTACTTTCAAGAATAATTAAGTTTCTCAAATATCATAAAGCTTAGAGAATATCCCAATCAGGTAAACCCTTTTCAAAAGGAAACTGTGAAATGAAATAAGAATCTTTTGAAAGGCTCTGAATTGTATTCCTCTTTTTCTTTTTTTCCAATATCAACTTTAGCAATTCATCATTTTTTGGGATAATTACATAATAAACTGTTGACAATGACCCTGGTTGACTTAGAGGCACTATGCCAAGCTACTAGGAGAGTATAATATTGTCT
The DNA here is from genome assembly GCA_910592055.1 of Acaulospora colombiana. NCBI lineage: Eukaryota > Fungi > Glomeromycota > Glomeromycetes > Diversisporales > Acaulosporaceae > Acaulospora > Acaulospora colombiana. The sequence goes on from CAJVPT010002907.1 coordinate 286, forward strand.
TTTAAATTCAATTTAGAATACCTAGTTTAGACTTAGTTTTGTTTAGTCAAAACTAGCTTAGTGGACTCTATATATTTTTTAAGTAATATAGTTCTTTAACTAATAATGTACAATAATGAGTTAGTCACTTTGTGAAAAAGTTTATAAAATATTTTGATATCTCTCAATAAATCAATAAAGACATGCTAAAGTGACATGATTGTGGGTTAAAAAAAAAAAAATTTTTTTTAAACATGGTAAGAATGCTTTTTTAACATTTTCACTCGAATGGGTATTCCACAACTATACAAAGTCTATTGTTATACTCTATATTCTCTAATCTTTATCAATAAAATGAATAGTTATACTCAAGAATGCTTTCATTGAAACTGATATTCAAATATCCAGTATAAATAAAATATAACTTTTCCTAATGAAAGCAAATAAACAAATAGTTAGATACTTTACATCACTATTAAAGAGAAAGTTATTGGAAGGTAGAAACTGGAAAACTGGAAATAAACAATTATTACTTGCATGCAAATAGCCAGTTAAACGAAGTAAAATTAATAATATTCTATATTTATACCATCTTCAAGTATTAATTTTAATAAATAATTAAAAAAAGAGCATGAAGAATTAAAAGCATACAGTCGCTTATTGAACGAAAATCAAAAAAAATTATCAAATATCAGAATAAATTAATTGATATAATTAAAGAGACAAAGATGTATTCACCTGAAAAACGTAAGACTGATTTGGGAAACTTTACTAAAAAAAGAATAAATATATATGATTACAGTTGACATTCTAAAAAGATATTTTTTGGCAAAATATTTTATGCTAAATAATTATAATATTAATCATAATTATTTATAGTTAAAGGATTTGTTAAAATATTTGAATGAATATTTGAAATCAATTCAAGCATTTCAGCTGACTCCTATTTTTATGACGTAATATCACCAAAAGGCTTACTGAATTGGATATATAATTTGAAAGAAATTTTAAAATATAAACAAGAAAAAGATATAAGAAAAGGAAAAAAATTGGCAGTTAAATTCAAAAGATAAAAAATTACTAAATATGAGGAATCATAAATGTATTTAGAAGGTGAGGAACAAACTAGGAAAAGTATATGAATAAATAAAATTTGAGGGTAGTTAGATTGAAAGAAAAAAATGAAAAATCTCAGAAAACAATTAGCAAGGTAAAATCAATTGGGACTAGTTTTAAAAGAATCAAGCCAAGATCTTTAAAGGAAAAAAAAAAACAAGTGAAAAAGAAAGAAGAGGAAAATGATGAATAATTTAATCAATTGATTTTATAATTTTTTAATAAATTTTATAAAATTTGAATTTTTTGCCACAATAATTTTTTTGTTAAATTTTTTGCTGAATTTTTTTCTGCAATAATTTTTTGTCAAATTTTTTACTGTAGTAATTTTTTTGCTATAATATCAATTTTTTTGTCAAATTTTTTATTGCAGTATGGAAAAAAATTTTTTTGTTACAATATTGTCAGATTTTATACTGAATTTTTTTTCACTGTATATCAATATTTTTTTGTCAATTTTTTGTTAATATTTTTAATGCCAAGTGGCAGCAGTTATAAATAATTCATTGTTCTTTTTATTATTAATTTTTATCAAATTCAGCAATAATTCGATTGTCAAATAACATAATTTCAACTAATGTTAAAAGATTTATTTTTTTCTTTTTAAATTAACCTGATTCTTTTAAAGTTTTTATTTTCATGATTTTCTAAAAAATTTTATCTACAGTATTTCAATTTGATTTTGAATTTTAGATAGCACAAATTCTTATCAAAATAATTAATTAATATAAAATACATTAGTTTTTAAATTGTAAACAAACTTCTATTATTCATATTCACATATTTAGATAATATTATTAAAGATTAAAAAGAAAGTTTTAAAATGTTTGCTTCAGAAGCTTAAGTTCTTTAATAAAGATATTTATGATATCAAAAGATTAAGTAATGAATAATATAGATTATAGACTCTTATCTTTTACTTAATTCTTTAGATAATAATAAAACTTTAATAAATAAAAACTGAAGTTTAAATATTTTTTTAAGATATTCCAATTTAGTACTCACTTAAATAAAGAACCAGTTAAATTGTTTTATTTGATACCACAAATAATGAAAAAAAAAATTTTCCAAGATTCAAATAAAGCAAGAAAACTATTTCAATTAGATAGATCTTTTTTGAGAGGAAATTGATTTTATTTTTGGATTTTTTTGATAATCCTTAAATTGTCTTTTTCTTCCAATTGTTTTTTTTTCTTTCTTCTTTTTAACTTAATAATTTATTAGTTTTTGAATTAATTAATAGTAACAACTATTGATAATAATTCTAATAAATAGATATTATAATCAATTTATTAGGGAAGTATAAAATTGTTTTCAAGATCTGATTTAAAGTACTTATACATGAAAATGAATTGATCACTTTATAAAAGAGTTAATAAACGATTGTAAATTTTGTTTTAATTTTTCAATAAAGATATATTATTGTGAGTTAAAAAAATAAATAAATAAAGATAAAAGAGAGATATGAAATAATAATTGAAAGGGAAGATAAAAGAATCAATTATTAATTTTATATTAATAAAATCTCTAGATTTTCAGTTTTATTTTAATATATTTTTTATTAATTTCTATACAATAGTTTTAAATAATCAATAAATAAAAAATTCCTAAAAAGTTTTGTTACACACTGTATATTATATGTAAAGACATTTGTATATATATACTTTACCTAAAATAATAATAATAATAATAAATTATATTTAAAATGTAATCTATCACAAACAAGCAAACTATTGTATAAGGTATATAATAAAGACAATTGAATATTTATTGATTATAAAAAAAAATTCAAACTAAATTGGTCAATAATTTCGACCAGAATTGAGTAGCTTCCGCCGAAGTGAATTGGGAATGAATTAAATCCGGTCAGGATTAGGCAACCGGGCAAAAGTAAGCGAGCCCTGCTGGTGTTAATTAATTTCGGCTGGGGTTGATTTAAAATTGGGCGATTCTGTTCAATGTTAGTCGAAATCAGGTGTGAGTGCACTCTTGATTTTAATGCATATTTCAACAGTTAATTTAATCAAAGGATGCAGTTAAGGAGAGAAATATTTATAGAGTATAAAGCTTATCCATATTACATATTTTTGATCGTATAATAAATATCCAGAAGATTTTACTTGATTTCAAAAAATGTATAATTTCAAAAATGATGAGAATATTGAAAAAATAAAAATCCACGCAACTCTTCTCTTATATATCAGTTCCAGTGAAAACTTGACTTGTATTCTTATAATTTTTTGGACTCTTGAAATTGAGATTCAAATGTTTTTAAAGACTTTTCTCTCTATTCTCAAACGCGTCTCTCGAGATAAAAACCGAATAATTTTGTAAGATATCGAGTAGTCGGTTTTTTGAGGTTGCAATATTGATTCCACTCGAATATTGTTATGTTCAAGTACCGATAAAATTCTTTTAAAACCTTAAATGTCAGTTAAATGTCAGTCAATAAAGTTCTTAAGTTTATTTATTTATTAAATCCAACTTTTTTGAAATTAACACGAGAAATTTCTTTTCTCAAAAGATAAATAACCGGTAATATAGAAGTACATTAATTATTCCAATGTAGAAGAAAAAAAATAATTTTTCCATCTTCACCTCATTATCCCAACACATGGATTTATACATGCATTTATATATATATATGCTTAACCCAGAAAATATATATATATATATATATATATAAAAGTAATAAAGTTCGTTAGGTGTCGGAAGGGAAAAATTTATAATGAATAGGGGGGAGAGGCAAGGCAAAAACATCAAAATAAAAAGGAAGAAAAAAAAAAAAAACTATATACATCGAAGAGAAGGGATGATTTCTAAAGGGAAATATGTATAGAGTGAAGGATTCACAATTGAAGGTAGTCCCATGAAAAAAAGGTTTTCGTGCACAAAACACAGTGTGATCACTGGCGTTCCCGTCAGAAGGAAACTGTGGTGGTTGATAACTTTACATGTAATCAAGGAATCTACGAAATTTTTATTGCTGGATGTATAGAATCAACGGAATACGTGTATAGTATAGTATAAATTACAAGGGTTAGGAAAGAAGAATCACGATATACTTTTTCGACAAGGATGAAATATATATATATATTAGTAATATTTTGAAGTGTATAAACGAATAGATATTTTACGGTTTTTCATTTCATTTTTTTTTTTTTTTTTTTTTTTTTTTTTGTTTAAAGAGAAAGCTTGAATCAACAAGCAATCTAATTGTTGGTTGATGAAGTGGTCGGGCGACTTGATGGAGCCGCCGGTGGTGGTTGCGGTGGATGAGGATGGGCAAAGAAGTGATTTGACGGTGATGATGATTGTTGGGTGGTTCCCTGCTGTGAACCATCGAAAGACGGAGTCCGAGGATGGTGAACCAGCTCTGGACGATGGTGATTCAGCGGTGGAGGTTGTAATGCGGCAGGATGTGAGGAGTGATAGTGATAATTCATGTTGTTATGTTGGCCGGGGTGTTGTGGTGGTGGCTGTGGTATCAATCGATGGTTTTGCGGGAATCCGAATGAGCTGTTTGACGGAGGGGACGGACCCACGGGTGATGGTGGATGAAGCTGGTGAACGGGGGGGAGGTGATGGGGGTGAACAGGCTGAGGCGGTGGACCGGACCTCAGGTCACGGGAGGGCAGTGGATTTGACGTGCTGTCAAAACCTGGAGACCTCTGTCGATAGAGCGGTGCCTGAGGCTGGGGTTGTGCCGTCGGGAACATGCGGTTTGTTGGAGTGAAGCTTATGTGCATGCCATTCCCTATAGGATGAACCGATGGCAGGGAGTGAGAATTGTGAGCAGTTCGCTGATCATGAGTTTTTTCGTGTTTACGAAGTGATCTTGAATGGTAATAGGCTTTTGTGCAATTCTTGAACGGGCACTTGTACGGTCGAATATTTGAATGCGTCTTCACGTGAGTTGTCAAGGAATCGGGCCTCGAGAACCTTTTGCCGCAACCATTTATGTTACACACAAAGGGTCTCTCTCCGGTGTGAGTTCTCAGGTGGTTGTACATCTTGTGACGTTTGGTGAACGGTTTTTGTCCTCGCAGGCAGCCCTCCCAGTCGCACGCGTAGGTGGCCTTTTTATTAAACGAAAAGAAATCGTGAGACAAACGAGGACACAGAATCTAATCGCCCGATTCCAAAGTGCAAAAGTGTGCGCGCGCGTGTGTGCCGGATCACTCTCACCTTTCCGCTTCCAATGTGAGCATCGCCAACGTGAGATATCAACGTGTCCAGGGTGTTGAGCACCTTGGTGCACCCTCTCCACATACATCGGTGAACGTCTTGCTTCTCGTCCTGAGCACTCTCCGGTTTCACCGAACCCATCGACGGGGAACTTTGTGAACTGCCCGCCACCACGTTCTCCGACTCTTGCTTTATGTCATCCGTGTCGGCGGGAGTCAACGGAACGTCGTTGTCATCTGTGGAAGTATCTTGAAAATATGAGCATCGACCGAACACAATTCACCTCAATATATAACGACACCAATGGGCGAAACAATGCCCTGCTGCTGACACGTCCATTGTTGACTCTTTTTTTTTTTTTTTTTTTTTTTTTTTTTACAATCACCAACTGCCAATTGAACGAGGTCCGAGTTAAAGCCGTTGCCCAATAATAACACTTACCACTGCCATCTGAAAAACTTGATCTTCTCGAGTCATTACGATGACGCTTGCGCTTGTCCTTGGGGCCTCTCGGACTTTTCCCAAGGCACTTCAATTTCGCTACCAATTGCTCCTTGGTTAAATTCGGGTGTTCGTATTGTCCCAACTTTGAGTAAAGCTGATCCATCGTCAAGTCATCAAGAGAGTTGGACCAATTTGATGCGGTGGCTTGAGACTCCGCAGTCTTCGATGATTCGACCTCGTCGGCGCAGGGTTGAATGTCGGTGAGCGAGGGTTCTCGAGGGGAACTCATTCGGCTATCAGATGCGGAATCCGATTGGGATCGAGATGAGGTGCTATCGTGTTGAGGTGATTTACGATCATCACCATTGTGACCGTGACAACTACGATCGCCACCATTGGCACCACTGTCATTAATATTGTCTCGTCGCAAGTTTTTCATCGTTTCCGTTTCCACCTTCACGCGGCCAACGCGATCTTCGGAACCGTCGACGGCATCATCAATCTGAATTTGCGTCTCTCGCCTCGATGATGATGATTCCTCTGAAGGGTGGTCGCGGAGATCTTGCGCACCGGATGATATGGACTGCGGGGGTGAGAAATCGGAAATGCCGTCGTTCGATTTTTCCGACGCTGCCTGCATGTCCAATTGAGGATGTTCGGTGACAAATGTTAACGTTTGGGCGGGAAGTGGAAGAGGGGGAGAGGAAGTGTTTAGAATATTTGCGTCTGCAATTACAGCATTGCGAATCATATGTTCACCCACGTTGAGCATATGCACGGGAGACACAATGTTGGGCGGTCCGCTCGTGGGTGCCATGTTCCAAGCGGTCGTCACCGATTGAACAATTGGACTGAGATCGGGCATGGGAGGGGGTTGGGCCGAGGGAGGATGGATCGAATCGGTTTGAGGATTGTTGCCGATGAACATTTGGGCATTCATCGGTTGACCCATCATCCCTGGATTCACGGGCGAAGCCTGTAGTGAATTAGGGTTCACGATTTCCATCGTCAACATCGGTTGCATGGGGTCATTAGGAGGCACCGAATCCACGGAACTCGATGGAGTTTGATTGTTTGTACCCGAGTTGTCCAACATCAGAACCACCGGCGGCTGACCAGGATCGTTTGCACCGGGTAAAATCTGGGTTTGCTGCGGCTGAAGATGAGAGCCTGTGTTCGCGTGAACCTGGGCCTGGGCTTGAGCCATGGCGGCAGCATGCGCGACAGCAACGGCGGTCTGTGCGGCGTGTACAGCTTGAACGTGCGCCTGAGCTTGCGCTTGTGCTTGAGCTTCCACCTTGGCCACAGCGACCGCGGCGGCCTGGGCAGCAGCTTGAGCGGCGACCTGGGCGGCCTGGGCAGCGTGGGCAGCATGAACCGCTTGAACCGCCTGCACCTGGGCTTGCATTTGATCTTGAACCTGAACATCCACCTGAGCAGCTTGAGCATTGGCCACGGCAGCCACGGCAACAGCCTGAGCTACTTGTGCAGCTTGAACCTGTACGTGCATCTGGGCTTCTAACTGGGCTTGCACTCGCGCCTGGGCTTCGGCTTCAACAGCTGCCACGACAGCCGCCTGCACCGAAGCTTGAACTTCCGCCTGTGCCTGGACATTTTGCAGGGCCACCTGTGCCGCATCGTGAGCCTGGACGTTGGCAGCCGTCGAATGATCGTTGTCTATAATCATGTGATCCATAATCTGTTCCTGGTGTTTTTGCTGTTGCTCTACCGCGATTTGTATTAGGACGGCTGGGTCGGTGACGGTCAGAGGATTGGCCTGATCTATTATGGGGGTGGATGTCATTATCTCATTTTGCTTGTCTACGTTATCCACGTGATGATCCATCAGTTGACTGAACATTGCGTTGGTGTTGACTGCGGTTTGCGGTTCTTGCGGAGTTGATATCAGAGGGGAGCCCGAGGAAGGGATGGATGTGGCGGTTAACTGTGATTGCTGTTGTTGATCAGGGATCATGGAAACGCTGGATGATACACTCGCTATCGAAACTTGGGGGGAATTGGAGGGCTCTATGGAGTTTGCGGAGACCGGGTTCACGACTAACATTGTTGACAATTGTTCTTGATTAACTAACATCGTTAAATCCTGAGCAGGTGTTACATCAGTCGCCCCGGAATTCAGAGGGACGATTCCGGGCGAGCTGGTTGAAATCTGTGAAGGTTGGGTAAGTGAAGAAGCGGCGGCGTTCAGCACCATCACCGGACTAGGTGAGCTGTCCATCAACAATATTTGAGCTTGGGTGTTCGACAGAGGGTCTAATGTATTTTGTTGTGCGGCACTTATGTTTAAACCGTTTATGGTAGGGCTACTCGTCGTGTTGGTCGGTACAGGAGTAATCGTTGCAGGTGACATCTGACCGTACTCGAAGCTTTGTGATTCCATAACTCCTTTCCAAAGTCTACCGAGCAACAAAAGATTAGAGTGATGGTAGGAAGAAGAAAGAAGAAGAAGAGAGGGAAAAAAAAAAAATAAAAATAAAAAATAAAAATAAAAATATAAAATAAACTAAAATAAAATAAAAAAAATAAAGATTTTTGGAATGGGAAACAACAAATACTTTTGAGCTTGATGTTTGTAATGTGTTGAATTGATTGTCCCCCCCAAAAAAAAATTAATATAAAAAAAAAGGTATTAAACTATATATATAAAATGGAAGATATATAGCATTTGGTGCAACTTGATAAACGGAAACAGCCCCTGAGTTCTAGATTCCTTTTCTGGAAGAGAGGTTACTCGGATGCTCATCTTTACTTTAAATCTCTTATGAGGACCATAAAAGGGCGAGCGTAAAAGAAACGAAGGAATGTCGATAAAGAGGTGGTAAAAAAGAGAGAAGTCAAATAAATGCATTATTATTATTATTATTATTATTATTATTATTATTATTATTATTATTATTATCTATTATTATTATATAGCACTATTATATACAGTATTGATATTATTATTGTTACTATTATTGTTATTATTATTTATTATTACTATTATTTGCCATTGGCTTATTATCATGCATACAGTATTATCATATACAGTATGTATATTACATATTACTATATGTAATTTATTTTTATTTGCTTTTTTATTTTTTTATTTTTAGATCTTTTCATTATGTTACCACTGCTTATTACTACCACTGCTTTATTGCAAAAAAAGGCGACACGATGATGAATCCGGATTTCGGACGTCGGTTATTGCTACGCGCTGTGGTGTCAGGCCTCAAACAGGCTTAATTTGAACTTCAGATTGTGTTATGCACTGTAGAATGATGCCTCGCAAATGAACATGCCAAGTTTTTTTGAAGATTCGGAGTCACCAGATGATCGAAGATTATTCCGACTCGCGGAGAGTTTCAGATCTCTTTTTTAACTTTAAAATCCGCACCTCGACAAACTCGAATGTACTTCCAAACATGGAAAGAGGGATCGTTAGGGTATTCATAGAGAACGATCAAAGTCAGACGGGATGATGCAATGCTTGTGATTTGATTCACCTACAACACCTTTGCATTATTTTATTTTTTCCTTTCGACCGGATTGGGTAAAAATAGAATGGTTTGCCGTAAACAGATCTCCGTACATGTTACCACAGTATGCTGTACGATTGACAAGTACACCGTAATCGAGTGTCGCCATAAAAGAAGAAGCAGCGAAACTTGAACGGTTTTGCGCACAATAAAGTAAAGTGGTCTAGGCGTTGACGAGAAACTCCGAGTCGTAAGGTCAGAGATTCAAAAGAAAAAGAAAAAAAAAACATATGGTCGTGCATTCATTAAACACGAGAGGCGCGATGAATGTAAAGTAAAGTAATGAATGCAGGGCAACGACGAGAGGGGAGGGAAAATTCCTATCCTTCCCCGGAAAAAAAAAAAAAAAAAAAAAAAAAAATTGAACATCAGGAAGTAATTTTACGTGCAGCATGTGCAAACCAAACAGCTCATCTTTGGCTAGACATACGGGCAGGCACAAAGTTGACTATGCCTCTAAAGGAAACGGACGAAGAGCAATTCCGAGGATATATTAGAGGCAATCGATAGCGCACCAGTGATGGTGGTATGGTTTGTGCGCAGACCAAAAATTTGTCTCAAACAATAATAGTTCATTATCATGGCGGAAACGGTTAGGAGAAATGGGATAGATATTATTGTTATATATTAATGAATCTCACCATGTTTCTTAACCAGATTTCGTTTAATAAAGACTTGGGTATTGTGTATTGTTTGGAGATGAGTAAGCAAGATACGTATGTGCGTGCGTACGTACTGCACTGTACCTCCTTGAATAAAATGTATGTACACACGCATTTGATTAAAGGACTTGCTGTTTTTAATGGAAAACGCCCAATGTCAGAGTATATACGGTGTGTGCCACTTTCATGATGCTATTTTTTACGCCAGGTTTTCCTGAAATTTATGTCAGCTTGAATTGGCGGGAATATGTTGATTAGCTAAATGAGAACAATTGACAATTTGACGCATGACGCCGATTATTCCCTCTAACGGGCAGCCGTATTTGGAAAAAGATCGGGGTCGTCTTTTAGAAATCTTTCCGCAGTTCTCATCCGAGAGGCCAAGCGTGTCGTCACATCTCCCGCTTGCCAATAATAAATAACCTTTCCCTTGGAAACACGAAGGAATCCAAATCGCGCACACTTCCCTCACGGTGTGATTCGCGATGCGCGCACTTTTCCCCCCTTAACCCCTCGACCTCTCTCGCACGCGGGGCAATTGTTTTCGAAGGCGGGCAGGAATTTTTCGGACCCTATATAATCGTGATCCTAAAATTCGCATTACATACGTATCATTCAGAAATGGGAGACCGAAAAAATCGTATTCAGCATGCTTGGTCGCCTTCAAATGTAATTAATTGTCCACGTACATGCTGTGCATTCTCCGCGGAGGCACGCACCACAATAAGAGAAGCACGATCATGTGAAAAAGAAAAAGAAAAAGAAAAAAAAGGCGAATGAATCATCCTTCTTTCATCGCGTGCATTAAGGGTGTCTGCTTCACGAGGAAAAATCCATCTCTCTTCGGTTTTGGCGTTCGGTCACGTTAAAATTGATATGCCGCTCACGTGATAAAGTGAAATTTTTCATGAGCCAACCGTAAATATTTGGTAAACACCCTGGTTTAGAGCCAACGGACTAGTTTTCAACTAATAATCGATCGCACCTTAATTACAATGAGTGTGTAAGACATGCAGAAAATGCGTTGGCCTAACAATAGAACCGGCGTTCTTGTTTTCTGATGCATTGTGTACACCAAATCAAGGATTCTTTTGTTTCGGCGAGAGAAAAAAAGTTGCGTGTGGACGCTGCACGCAAGGAAAAACCATAGGTTTCACGTATTGTATGATTGTTTGTGCATGTGATGTACGAGAGGAGCTCGCGAGAAAAAGAGCAAGGAAAACGGTGTGTGCGTCTCACGTATTGTGTACACCTATTTGGGCATGTGATGTATGATAAGATCTCAGAAGGCCTCGCGAGAAAAAATACCCGAGCAAATCGAAAACGCAGAGATGAGGTGAATTCATGCGTACCTTGCCGATAATGGTAATGAATGGATGTTGGTAAGATGTGATGAGGGTGACGCGTTTTTTTCCTACTCGCATTTGAAAAAGGAGGTTACGCAACACGAGACAACAATTTGGATGAATTTTTACGCCCTCTTAATATATTTATCGGTCACAATGTCACGAAACAAGTATGTGTGAGAATGTTACGAGATTGTCCCGTGAGACCATCGCTTGTTGAGGCTGAACATTGAAACGAGTAATGATCCAACGATCCGATTGTTCGTTTCACAATTGCCATCGTAAAAAGCTGCATCTTCAAGTTCGTTGAGTGAAAGATTTATTCATCGGGAGTCCGACGAGAGGGAGAAGATGAAAGCGTGTTGCGAGATCACGCGAAGTCCTGCCAAAGGAGGTCCCGAACGGTCGGCACCAAAATGCGTGTGTCATGGGTTCCTCGGACGAGCAGGATTTTTTTTTTTTTGTTCATACGCTTCCAATGACTTTCCTTTTTTTTTTTTTTTTGATCTCACAACGAACAGTGAGTGACACGCAAGTAACAATGATTATTTGGTGAAACATAATGTCATGCACGGGAATAAGGGTTGCAGCCTGGGTTGTGATCATTTGACTTTTTTTTCATAATCCAATCAGCGTAAACGAACACGTACGGCAATTGGAATTGCGTTCAAAGAGACATCCCTCCCTCCGCGTATATGCCACCGTCATTGGGTGTGTCTACTGGATTGTTGTAAAAAGGGGCGAGATCTTCAACGAATCGGTGGTTGGTTTTTCTTTTCCTTTATCAGATCGACCCACAATTTCTGATGGTGAAGGTGAGTGAATCACGAAGAGCCACACACACGAGTGGATAAACTTTGTATACGGGATTTTATCATTGCACATGCAGCAAGTATATTTGCATTTTCTGTAAAGTATACGAAATTGCGTACGTAATGCTTGCCAAAACCAACTTTTCTCCTATGAAAATATTTAGTCCAGTTGATTTGGTAGTTGTTTGTGTTAATGTTGTGCTGATGTTATTGGCCATTGCCTCATTCGTTAGGCGCACATAATCATAACACCTGTCGCCTTTACAAGAAAGAAAAAAAAATTTTTTTTTTTTTTATTATTATTATTGGTAAACATGATTGTCCGGTGTATGTGAAATGACAGTTATACGTTGCGATTGATACTGTATATCAGACATGTACTGTATACAGTATATGCGTGCGTACGTACGTACGATGTTAATAACAAACTTGTATAGCAGTAATATTTGCGAACACGTTTTTTTTTTTTTTTTATTGCAATCAAATATTCACCGTGTACACCTTGCTGTGCGTTGCATTGCGGTGTATGTGGTGGGAAGAAGTGGTCATGCAGAAGGAAGGGAATTGAATGTACCGTACACATCGCGAATATTCAGTACATACGTAAAGTACAATACGGCATCTTGGCTTGAATAGTGTGGACTCACACACATGCTTTGAGGTGTTGTGTGCTACGGTGACACGTCGTGCGACATTGAATAAGCCCACGCTTAATAGGTTTCACTCATACGTGGCCGCCACTACCGTAAAGAAAGAGGAATTTACCATTTTCTTTGTTATCCCATTCATATTTGTAAATTTGTGAAATTTATGGAAATTATTATCCGCCGCCTCGTACACCCCTTTGCCAAGTTTTAAAAAGATATGGTTTACATTTTTCCAGATTCGTCTGCAGATTCTAAGATATTGTGTAAAACCTAAGATTTAGCAGAATTTGCACGTTTACATATGCAACCTCCTGTTGAAGCCTTCTTTATTATGTAATATTGGTGACACATAAAGACTGGAGAATGAACAAATCACGGTTAGCCCCAAAACTTTTTTACTTACCTTATTGACTAATAGGATAAACCAACTTTTTTCTTTGTTTTTTTTTTTTTTGTTTTGTTTTTTTTTTTTTTTTCTTCGTTTCGCCCAATCCACCTTTACACCACAAGGAATTCATGTGTATGCATTACACACACAATGACCTAATACGTACGTACGATACGATACGTAGGGCGGCTTTGGACTTATCAAATTTTCAAAAGTGCATACGTGCATACATATACCATGCGTAACGTATATTTGCTTGACCATGGATAATGCATCGCCACATTCTATAAAAAGAAAAGGAAAAAAGGAATCAATCGATTTCTCATACTGGTCAATGATTCCACCAATTTAATGAAATTCTTGCACGGTATTTGTTTTGATTAACTTACGGTGTAATGCGAATGGACTATTGGGAAAAAAAAAAGCATATTATAACGTCGCGACCAGTTCATAGTCTCGCGCGACCACGGCCTAATTTCGCGCAATAAAGTTGGTCGGTTGGTCAACAAAAAACACGTCCGGTCATATATTCGCTAATAGGATTTTCCCCTTTCAGTTTAAATGACAAACGTCTATTGGTCAAATCGTCATCACCTTATTAAAAAAAAAAGTTATTCTGACAATGCAAATTTAGAAATATTAAATCTTTGTGATAAAAATTTTCCGTCAAATGGTTCACCGATTAAGGAATAATAAAAAAAAAAAAAGCATGATATGAAAAGAACTCGATTGCGCTACATTTATTGATCAATCAATTCTTTCAAATTAATTAAGCGAAAAAGCTAGTCACACTTATTTATTTACTCATTCTACCCATTGCCTATTGTGAGATAGATCAAGACAGATTAAGAATTGCTTTTCAAAGGGTTGAAATTCTAAAGATAGATTTATTGTGAATCAAAATAGGGTTTGAAATTCGAAAGATCGATTCACTACTATCACATGAATTAGATAAGGTTACTCGATATGGCATAGTTCATGCGTGCATCGACACCATTGTCTCAACAATCGAGTTTACGTCATATGCTCGAAAGAAAGGGTTGAGGTGAAAGAGAAAGAAAGAAAGAAAAGAAAAAGAAAGAAAGAAAGAAAGAAATGAGTCCTTCACGGCGATGGGTTCCTTTCTGTTTTGCAAGTGATATTCCGAATCATTCTCATCCCCCTTCGATGCGTTTTCAAAGTGGGCCACCACCACGAGCCACGAGGAAGACGTTCTTGATCTCATCTCGATCTTGTGATAACAACCGATGGCGCTCATGGTGCAGTAATGAACAATATTCTTGTTGCCCACGCTCTCTCACAAATTTCGTGCCACACGTCCTTCACCCTTGAAGCAATAGGTGATTGTGAACAAGATCGAAACTTCTTTACATTAATAATACGTGTAACTGTTGATGCGTGTAACTGGACAATATTGTCATAATAGACGACCTGAATTTGTAATTCATGATGTGGCTAACATTGATGCTTCCGTCCACGTTGGGCTCACTTCTCTTCCATGTTGTTATAGTGTGTGCATGCGTGTAATAGTACATTTGCATTCGAATGTGTGAGACTTTTTAAAAATTTTTTTATTCTTTACAATAGGAAAATGCACTACACTCGACATCCTAGTAAGCGCAGGGGGACGTGTGGCGTGATGTGATGCGCAACAAAGAAACAAGGATCTCTAGATTTACAAGTCTCCAAATGCGACCACCACCATCTTTTCGCATTCCGATCGAAAATCCTCTATTTATTTACAATAAAGACAGGCAAACACTTTTTTTTTGACCCTTTGCGAGGCGGTTATCATATCTTTTCCCGGGGGGTCCTTAAGCCTGTTAAGGAACGATCAACATCGTGAGATGAGGTTTTTTCTTTTAGCAGAAGAAACGACTGATCCACATTACCAAGATATAGCGATAGTGTGCGCGCGCTAAACTGAAGATCAACATGCAAATACATAATTTCCCGGAAGAAGGCGTTGATGTTTGGGAAATCTCGATTTGGAAGTGTTGCAATCAAGTGTCATCGACGAAATGTAACGCTTAATTCAACGTGCATCTGCTTCACAACTTTCCCATTCCAAATTTTTTTTGCGGCACGGATGGGATCGATCCATGTGACCAGAACGTGACCTTCACCATCAAATCCATCCAATGTTGTAACTGATGGATATCTAGAATTTTTTCCAATGTCTCCCACGCCTCAAAACTCTCCAGAATCTCTACCTCCTACTTCACCACCATATCGATTTCGTGCGAATCTTTCTCCTCTTGATCGCTTCATTGCCATAGCCGCGGTTTCATCGGGCTGGGGCCTGTTGTTTGGCTCATACACCGGTGGGAAAACTGCAGGTCTTCAGCATCTGGCCGAGAATGCTCACAAACTTCCTCGTACCAAAAGCGGATGGTATCATTATCACAAACATAAGAATTTTCGAATGATAATTGGTGGTCTGAAAAGTGGCATCCACTTGGCCGGCAAAACCAGTTTGTTGTGCTTGTGTTTCAGCGGTACGGAGGCAATACTGGATGAATTGAGAAAGGAGAATGATATTTGGAATAGTTGTGTCGCGGGTCTTTTGAGTGCCGGAATTATATCAAGTTTCTGTCAGTACGCTTCTTTAATGTATAAAGCATTACTTTTACCCGTTCTCATCGCCATTCTATATTCCAATTCCTAACGAACCTTCCACATCATTAGACCGATTACCGCGACAGAGTGCCAAGTACGCATACACAATAGGACTTGGATTTGGACTAATCACTGGTGGTATGCAAGATTACCTTAAACTTTCTCAGGGACAAAGGATTTGGTACATAGATCGATTAAAAGGTAATCACAACTGAAACATAATCAGATATAAACCGAAAGTGAAAAAAGATATCGATTAAGAAACTCTGTCGGACGATACGCTGGTGCGCCTAATTTTTCTCACGCATAACAATTTCACAATAAAATAACATGCAATATGCGTATACATACACAGTATATTTTAATTACTAAAGCTTATTTA
>CAJVPT010002908.1:0-16409 GCA_910592055.1 Acaulospora colombiana
AATTACATTGTATGAATTACTTTGATAGGCTCCTTCCGTATATGCTTAACACCATTGACCTCGGCTTCAAGCATATATGTCAGTGCCAAGACTCTTAGATCGACCGCTGATAAACTAGCGTAATCTCCGGATTTTTTTGAAAAATTTACAACTAAATTGTGGTCATTGATTACTGCGTTAAATTAAGTTGAACGTTCACAAGAGCCCAAAGATCATTATCGAAATACTTTGAACCTTCTTTCAAAGCATCTTGAGTAGGAATTCTAGTTTCAATCTCGAATAAAATTTTGTTCAAAAATTCGCGAGAATGTTTGTCGCGAATTTCAGAAATTACTTCAGGGACTGTAACTATCTTTTCGGCCAGCGGGCGAATGTTTGCCCCTTTAATCAAAGGACCTGAATCGACCACCAGGAATTTGAATTTATGTTTCCGATCATCGATAACTGAGGGGGTGTTCATATTGATCGTACTAGGAAAAAAAAAATTTTTTTGAAGACATCCGTGCGTAACAGTATATAGAAATTTTTTTATAGTGATAATCACTTGTGTCACTTGACTGTTCGATTGATTCACAAGAAACTGTTCCCGCACGTATATTCATCGAGATTAACAAAATGTATAGGCAGTCGATATACGAGGATTCGGCAGGTATTTCCTGTTCACAGAGAGTCGAGAGGCTTTTTGATATGAAAGATGCTAACATTGCTTGAATGATGACTATTGATCTTCAAAAATATTCGATAAGTTCTGAAATACTATGGAATCGACACTTTGGAACCTGACGTGTGGGTGGATGAGCATGATTATAGAAAGTCTACAAGATACTCGTACTCTGAGGGATCAGTTGTTCAACCTGGCAACGGAAGTTCAGGAGAGGAAAGGTTTAGTTGGGATGACTCTGATCCCCTTGGCCTGAAGCCGAGCGTCTTCTGGTAAATTAACTTCAGCTGTCTAGCTAATGTAGTTGATCGATGGTAATCGATTTTCCTTTCACCGGATTCGACTAGGAACGAAAAGTTACCTTCCAGCAAGGATGCTTTTGAAAATCTCAAAGAAAGTAAATAACATAACATATCAAAACATTCCGACCATTTGACCTCGAAAATTTTAATGGATATTTGATTCGGCCCATGAATTTTTTTACAGAGTCACAGTTGCTTGTCAGCACCAAGTCGTTCAATCCAAAATATTTTCTGCGGAAAGTTCACAATGATACTCCTTACGAAGATTTGTTAAGGGGTGCAGAAATGCTGAGATATACCTTGGATCAGAAATCGGAGGCCCTTCGAAATCTAGTACAAGATAATTTTGATCGATTCGTCAGCGCCAAAACTACAATCGATACTGTTTACGATGAAATGAAGGCACAAAGTTTGAATGAGGAAAGTGAATACGGTGTGAAAATGCTGAATCGCGCGTTATCAGGTGCGATTTCACCGGGCATTAAACTTTAGTGACAACGATTTCCCCCTCCAGTGAGATTAATCAAGGGTCCTTGTTTATTTCTAGAGGCTTCTAACAAAGTCGAACAAATATTTGGCCCCGTGTTAGTAAATAGAAGCAGGGCTGAAAAAATACGTAGTACGTTGAGTCTTTTGGAAAAGTATAAGTTCTTCTTTAATTTGCCCAGTAGCTTGATGGAGTCAATTAAACAGGTACCCGTGAATAAGCAAGTGATACGATTTGGGTCTGGAATCATGATCCTTGAATGTTTGTATCTTATTCATGGAAAATTTCTTAGCAAAAGTATGACGTCGTAATTAGAGATTATAAAAAGGGGAAGGTGGTTCTCGAATCGACGATGTCATCCGAGTCATCGGATGGCACGGCGTCGACAAATAACCAAACTGAAAGGGAAGCGGATGACGCTGCACTCGCTGCGCAATACAGAAAAGTTTTTGATAAGGTTTGGGCAGAGATCGAGAAGATAATGGAAGAGATGAAGGACGAATTGTTCAAGCAGTTGACGGAACCTTGGAGATCAATGGAGGAACAAGAGAAGACCATCAAGTGAGCGTTTACGATATTGATTTGTTTAACAAGGATGACCTCACCTTAGAAGTCTTATTCACCTTTCGTCCATTTCGATCCTGACATAACTTTCTTCCGCCTTAAGCATTCTGCTTGAATTGGACACAGCCGAGGATCCAGTATGGCATTATTTGGATAGTCAATACAAATACATCATCAATCTTCTCGAGGAATCGTACCAGGAGCAATTGGATAAAATCGAAGGTTTTTACTCTGACGGTTTAAATTTCGCACTCATCACATATGAAGGCGGTATTTCTAAAATTCTGTTTTGTTGGTTTCGTTAAAAAAAAAAAAAAGTTTTGAAAAGTTCACTACATGTCAACTCGGACGATACAAAGGAGGTTGCGTTGCGCCTCAAGAAAGCAATTGCGTATGCTAACATAAGGGATTTTGACTCACTGACAGGCAAGAAACTTACTTCATAGAATGTTACTTGAGTGATTCAAATGTTTATTTGTCGCATCATATTATTCGTCAAGTTTAGCTGGAAAAAGTATGGATGTTCAAGTATGGAAGGCCATACTGGATATTGTTAAGTCTTTGTCGGATTTACTTTTAAGATGCTTGCCCGACTTCTGGAAGCTTAGCAAATCGTTTATGGATGGGAAATTTCAAAAGGTGTGGCGTG
The DNA here is from genome assembly GCA_910592055.1 of Acaulospora colombiana. NCBI lineage: Eukaryota > Fungi > Glomeromycota > Glomeromycetes > Diversisporales > Acaulosporaceae > Acaulospora > Acaulospora colombiana. The sequence continues at coordinate 2,664 of CAJVPT010002908.1, forward strand.
CACATTACCATCATTATTTGTTGGAGGTTTATGTAATTGCGATTCGTAATTCTAATCAATATGACCATATTATATATTTAGAGTCCTGCGGTACTAAGTGCTAACCGACGTAGACGCCAAGGAATGGATCTTAGGAAAGTCGAACAATGTCAAAATATGGCCAAAGGCGTAATCGACCTATATGCGTCATTACTTTCAGAATTCTTCGGTCTGTCATCTCAAGCTGAGGGTTCACCGCCTCTTTTAAACCCCATCCTCCCATTTGTCACACCTCACTCCGACTCGGTTACTACCTGTTATTTTTTGACAAAAATTCTCAATGAATTGAGTGAATGTGTGAACGACATTTATTCGATCAACATGGCTTCGGATGCATCCATTGCATTTACAGCATTGATGGAACAAATAAGATGGAAGTTTGTGGAGATTATATGCGATGCTTGGAATTCCGGTGATTAATTGTTAAATTTGATCCATACCGATCATCGGTTAGCTTAGCTGTTTTTCACATGAAACATTAGTTGATTATCCTTTTCTTTTCTTTTTTTAGACGCAAAGAGATTTCACCTGCTGGAGGATTGGACACTTGACCAAGATAATCGCGAAATTACAAATTTCTTGCGGAATTTTCATATATTTCACAAGTATAATTCGCGCAGTGCGTACAAAATTGCAAGTTTAAACTACGTTTCCGATAAGGAAGATTCCAAGGTGATTTTTTTATTTCTTCAATGTGACATCGTCATTACTCCAATTGCTGAGAATTCGTGATCTCGTACAAGATTTCAGATGCATACATGCAAAAGATCAAAGGTGCCTTCCTCGATTCTCTGTACTCTTATTTGGATGGATTGGTGCACCTGGTATTTTCCGAATACACGCCACTCGAACCATACGATAAAGAACCGACGGACATCATTCAAAAATATAGGATCGATCCTACCCAGATGGTAACTTTATGGACCAGCGAATTCTTTCTATCGAGGATTCATCTTTTAACAACCAAAATTTAATTTTATATCAGGACTCCCGAATTATTCTTACCATTAGTAATCTCGCTAACTTAAAACAATTGATGATTCCAAGGATTGTATCTCAATTTGAAAACGCGTATAAATGCAGCATTTCCCAGGAAACTGATGTACGGTTTTTCCTGTAGTTACCATTCAGCGCAGAGGATTTGGATGATTAAATGTGTGCACGGATTTTTTTTTTTTTTTAATGTTATAGGCTTTAAATGATGTCGTCAACCAGTTGGACGGTATACTATTTGAGGATTACATTAAACGAAGAACGGAGGTGATACGCAACATCATCACGAAAGGAATCCTTTCAGGAGACATAGATTGGTACAACATACCTAAACCTACAGGTACTTTCGTGTTCATCATTCTGACATGATCCTCGATTATTACTGATGATTTTTTGATGTCTCTCTCTTCAGAGGTACATTCTTTTGTCTACGAAGCCTTATTGTCGCTTGTGTTGGTTCACGCTCAAATCAGTGAGATAGCCAAACATCTCATTGGTCGTACTCTCTCAGTACTGCTGGAAAATATGGCTCGAGATTTCCTCGAAGCTTTTCAAAAAGTCCAAAGACTTGGCATGGGCGGTATGCTACAGGTGATTGATTATATGGACACATTAAATAAATATAATTTTTTTCTTTTCTATTTGTGCGGCATTGATATCCTTCCTATTTACAATTCTTTTGTAGGCCACACTTGAAATTGAATTCATGCATCAAACTTTGTCCCAGTATGTGACACCACAAGCTCAAGAGATCCTTCAACTGATATATACCACGATCGAACGACTATACGACACTACTCAGGCGTCCGGAAACTTGGAAGTCGAATTGGGCAGTGTGAAAAAATTACTGGTCGAGAGCCGTAAGAACACGAGCCTGCAATTTATGTGTTTCAAAAAATTAAAATGATTACCGCAAGATTTTTGCACTTCTGCATAAGTCTTGATGATTTTTTTAGATTATAATTATAATTTAAGTCAGCGTGAACTCTATTCTTTAAATTATTATCGAGATGATTTCCCAAATGTTGGAACCTTATCGAAGGTTATTTTTCCGTCGCGACTAAACAATTCTCAAACTTTCACTCAAAACAATATGCTAATATTCACGTAATTTTTAATAATAACTTGTTTTCTTAATCCACGTCATGGTCAGTCGATTCATACGAGGAAATGAATGATTTCGGATCTTAAGGAGTCAATCTATTTTATTGATTGGATCATTCTTTTTTATTAAGGCTTCAAAAAAAAATTTAACTGTTTGCAATAACACGGTATGAAGTTTATGAACAGGAAAAAAGAACTCTGCATGAAATAGTTATCTATATACTATACTAAAAAAAAAAAAAAAAGGGGAATTTCTTCGTCTCGAGTGGTTAGAAGAAAAAGACAACTTCATCTACAATCTACTGCCATGGTCGCCTCGGGCGTTTATTTTATGCTTTCTTGGAGGAACGAAACAGTCCACATTATCCTACAAGGTATCCACAAAACATTAATGAGAACTCGAGATGATTACGTTGTGTTAGGCTTACCTCAAAGAACGCCTTGATCTCTCTCGGATTTTTATCGGTAATCTTTTGGTAGTCATCGGTCCTTTGAGCGCGCCCGTCTTTGACATAGTCCAAATAATCGAGACTGCGAATTTTTTGTCAAATCGTGTGAGAATAAAGATCCATCGTCACGCAAACGCTCGATGATTGTACTTACATGAGTTCGATTTCGAATTGTTGCAAAGGCAAGAATGGTCGATAATTGTTACCATCGCGCCCAGCGGTGTTGTAAAGAAGTCGGACAACGTTGAGTTGCCTTTCGAGAGCCTCAATAATTTCGGTACCTTCTTTGAGATGGCTCAGGACGTTATCCCGACTCATCCTATCCAAAAGCTCGAGATTTTCGACGTTGACGCTCCTCAATCTTTCGAGAATGTCTTCAACTTGGTTTACGAATTCAACGATGGTCCTGAATTGGGATTCGTTGAGAGTACACTGATTGTTTCGCTGGCCCTGGGCGTATTGTTCATAACTCTGACCGTACATGCCTCGCAAACCATTTTGATTCTGCCTGTTTTGTGAAATTTGTCGTTGACTCGGGTGTTGATTTTGCATGTCACGAAGGAATTGGCGTCGGTTCTGTCCGGTTTGATCAAATCTGTCATGGTCTTGGTTTTGTTGATTGCTTCGGTAGACGATCTCTCCGAGGAGGCGTGCGGCACTGTCGAGTCTTTGGATGCCCTCGTAGAAACAGTTCCTTCCCGACTCTACGTGATGAGAACCCCGGAAGAGATCGGCCATGGATTCACGGAAGCGAGCCAGACCACATTGTATGAGATACGCGGCATCACGTTGCGCGATGGCGTTGTAATCTTGATTATATCCGCAACCAGAATCTTCTTCAAGAGACTTGAGATATTCCTCGAGTGAGTGTCGGCTCACTGAACGATAGGTGACGTTGCCCTGGTTCTCAACTTCATTAATTATATCGGTAATTTTCTTTCCGCTCAACGCTCTGGGTCCCGTCAATAAGTAGCATTTGCGGTGGTGCCTCTTTTCCAGTTCCTCTCTTGGCTCTCCTTCTTGAATTATGAGATCGATAGTGGCGGTACCAAGATCATCGAGATGGAGGGGGGCAAACTCGTCTTTTTCACGTGGCGTCATGATAATTTCACCTTTCTCCTCGATGCTGCGGGACCAGAGGAACATCTAATGTGGCGAAATGAAGTTTGTATTAGCAAATTGATCACGGACGTTCTCTGGAATTGAATAATCGATAGATATTTACGGCTTGTTGAAGAAGTGCATTCCTAATAACCACGGAATTTCTCAGGGCATCCTTGAAGATTTGTTCCATCTCTTTGAACTGTTGCAGGGTAGATCCACTCCCTTCACCGGCGCCTTCAACGGAGTTAACGATAACGTTTTGAACGTCATTGTTACAGGCGGCCTATGAATTCGGAAGAAGCGAAATCGAAGGAATTGTTAAAGGCGGATTCAACATTTTGTCAAGGGAAAGAATGGCGACTTACCTGGGCCAAACATTTGGCTTCTTTGACGCGTTTCTCATCTTCCTCAGAGGTGAACACCAGGAACTTGACTTCATGGAGGGCGTCTTCGAGGGTTTCTTCTTTATTATAGTCAACCTTGTGAATCTCACCGCCAAGGTGTCTCAAAATTTTGATGGCATCTTTGTCGGTGTTTTTGGCCAAACAACGAATGGTGACATGGGCTTTCCTTCCGCATTCTAAAAGAAGGCGCCTGGCGATGGAAAAACCATACCAATGGTCGGTGGCGGAGACGGCAATGATGTGCTTTTTCCTCTCGGCGACTCCGACGGTGTTCATTTCGATTCGTGGGAAATTGTTGTAGGAAAGAGAAGAGCGAAGAATCGTAAAAGGGTAGAGAAAAAGTTGATATGTAATTTTTTTTTTTTTTTTTACTACAACTGCGATGTGATTTTTGCAATTGTGAGGGAAAAGGTAGAGGGCGAAAAACCAGAGTATTTATTCCTTTGAGCGTCCTAAGACGCGTGATTCTAACTTCTCTTGAAAATCAATACTCTTGGATTTTTGGATCTTACGACTCCTGCATTTTGGCGTTGATGCTTCTACACTCTTTATTCTCAGGATGAGGAGAAGATAAAAAAAATAAAAATAAATGAATAAAGCGAATAAGATAGAAAAAAAGAAACAAGGTTTTTTTCTCACGAGATTTCCCACGAACGAGGCATTGTTATTGCACCTTGGAAGAGAAAACCCTATTGATCATGAAATCGTGTGGTCGCACGACGAAAATAAATTTAGAAAGTGGTGTTCGCAGAATAGCGAAAATCGAGGTCGCATAATGATACAGATGATAAAAAAAAACAAACGTCCTTGCGTCTCTCACCCCATGTTTAATTGTAGTCCTAAAAAAGAGGTTCCCTTCTTAAATAATAAGGTTTATTCTTTCTCGTGCAAGGAAGGTTTGACTTAATCTAATTAACGTTTCAATGATTTTTCTTCAGATCGAATTACAATTTAAGATGACAATTTTTTCCCCCATTCGCGCGAGCGCATTATCCATTGTTGCATTATTACCGGATGGGCATTGACCTAATTATATCACCTAATTATATCGATCATAACATTTTATCTCGATCTCCCCTGCCCCAATGGATAGGTGAGCATCTACCACAGTGTGTGATCTCCAAGATCATCACGTTTAATTATCGTTATCTTCATTATCTTGATGATAACCTTTTTTTTTTAAAGAGCGGACAGTAAATAAAAAGATCATCATTTCCCGATAAACGGAACAATGGTTAAAGTTTATTCGTTAAAGTTCGCTGTTTGGAAATTGCAGAGTGAGAATATCATAGTGATGCCTTTAAAGTCTTGAATGAGATCGGACCTTGATTTTTTTACATCTTGGAAGAACGTTGGTACCTGACTTTGTGAAATCACGCGAATACTTCCCTTCCCTCCCCATAACGACCGAATGCTTTTTTTTGTTTCTTGGAAGGTGTCCAATCAAGTTTGGATCTACTGAGCAGTCAATGGAAAAACAATGAACTCACATTCTAATATGTAACAAGGTATAAATGAAGTCTCGATCTCCGTGAATAGGCAAATCTGTACCAATCAAATATCGCACCAACAATAGTGAGATAACGACACGTTTTAGCTATTTTTATCCAAGGTTAAAAGTTAACCGAGTTTGATTCCCTCCGAGGTTTCAAGGCACACCTCCTTCATCTTTCTGTGATAAGAATGATTGATTGAATTGCATGAATTATCTTGAATGGTGCACACCTTTTTTTCACTTTCACGAGTGATCGACGTACATGTCACGTGCCCAGAGATCATGTTCACGGTTTGCACTCTCTCGCGTCGGCTAAACCAAAAAGCGTCACTCTTTTTGAAGCCGACAATTTCTTTTTGACAGGAATATCCTCCGGAATTATTGGTCACACGACACGAATCATGCGTATTAAATTTGGTGCGTCAGTTTTTGACCAGAATTGGCTCGTCGATCGCAGTAGTGAAGAAGGGTGCCCTATTTTTTTTTTTTTTTTTCTTTTTTTTTTGTCCTCTTTTGGCTAGAGAAACGGCCGTGCCACGTAATGCGACCGTGACACTCGCAGCAACTCTTCACCAAATATTGAATAACAATTGTCCGTAAAATTATTACGCGCTCGCCGACGTACAGCACCTAGCATTCGTCACGTGCGCCACGCAGACACTGTAATTTACGGTACCTCGGAAATTTCACATTTTATTCGCCTCCTTGGGGGGGAGGGGGGAGAACGAAGTGGAAGTGAGAATAGATTGCTTTGTTACCGCCAATTCACTCCAAATGAACTTCCCAATTTCATTTATGGTGGAGTTTCTCATATACACATTCTCCGTATAAGGTAAATTTCATTCTACACTTTTTACTACACAGATGACACCAAAAACCTGATAATAAACCTGATTTCATTCAAAAAAAAAAAAAGAAAGAAAGAAAGAAAGAATGCATGCGCATTGGACTTGGTCTTTATCCTTATTTTTGACGTATTGGGGTGAATCGAATTGGCTAACCGGTTACGGTGACAAACACCCTTAATCATGTGGCGACGTCAAGGAGTTTCCACTTGACACTCTTTACATTCCACCCGCTCATTTCGGAGAGGCAAACATTACAAATTTTTCTTGTTTGATTTGTTGTTCATAGAGAGTTGCCATAATTGTTGTTGTTCTTGGTTAAAATGACAAAAAAAAAAAAAGAAGGTATCTTTGATAACTTTGTATAGTGCGGCAAAGTATAATTCCTTCTTTATGAGAAATCTCCTGATCACCTGATTGGGATTTTGATACAAGATTTCGCCGAATTATGCGTGGTGCTTTTTTTTTTTTTTGTCACCTTTGAAAACGAACCCTCGACAAATTCTTGATTAGACACACGTTCGCCAAAAAAAAAAGCACCACGCATAATTCGGCGAAATCTTGTATCTATGAAGGATGGAACAAGTGTACTACTGCTACTAGTAGGCATATAATATCTAACAAACAAGTGTGAAACGAAGGAACCGGAATGAAAAAACAAAGAGCGAATGAAAGATATTATTATCTGAATTAACCAATTTCTTCAATTGTGGGGGGAAAGTGTTACCGGCGCTACTCTGACAATTCCTAAACTCGTAAACAAGACGGCCAAGAAGACCAGCCTGGGATTCAAACCAAAAAAAAAAAAAAGAACCCCATTTCTCCAGGCGCCCACAAATTTTTTTTTTTTTTTACCTTGCCATAAACGGTACATTAACCCATACACTTTATGGCACCACTCCCCGCCATACCCGATGCTAATTTTAGAAAATTTCATTTTGATGACATATCCACTGGTTGCGGCAAAATTAAGTTCCATGGGCGACACAACCTTTTAATCATAATAGCATACATACACTGTCCCTAGCATGCTAGCATGCATTCCAAGCATGCACCGTCGAAAGTATTTTCAGTCATCTGACCGAAACTTGCCCCGCAGTACACTTGAAATGATAACCGATTTGGAAAAACGACGGTCAAAATTTACAGTAATTCTTCGCCGCATATTCACCATGACTTTTTCTGCCTAAACTCCATGCTTCCCAAATTAAGAGACATGGTCGATTCTTGGATTTTAGGATCTAGCGCATCAACGGTTTCTTTATCTGTATGTTAACCGTCGGTATAACGAGAAAACCAAAACCAATTTGGCAGTCATTTAATGCTAGATGAGGTTGACCCGATCGGTTGCCGCCTGCGATCAACTTTACCCTCACGATCGTGACCACAAACGATGATTATTTTATGCCTTTATGTCGGTAGGACGAATCTAATATCTTTAAGAGGCAGGAAAATGTTTCCGAAAACGAATAGGACAATTGAATGGAATTTCGAAAAAGTCTAAAGCCTTCTTACATTTCCGTTTGCATCGCACGTGGTTGCTTAAATAATTTTTTTTTTTTGTTTACAAATTCGATCACACATCATTGTGTCAAAACCTAAAAAAACGTTACATCAATCCACTCAACCAACGGCCGAAAGTATCCGATCTAAACGATTCGGATTACGTGAATCCCCAGGCATTTTTTATTGATAAACAAGCGGTTGAACTGGTTAAACAAGAAAAATTGCGTGAAGAGAAAAAGATGCATTGCGAAATAGTTTTGCGTGTGTGTGTGTGTGCTGGGTTGGTGTGAAATTTTATAATTGAGATTAAATGTAAAGGGTGTATGCAGAGATTAAAAGTAAAAGAACAAATTAAAAAAAAGAAAAAAGAAAAAAATTCTAATGTTAAAAAAAAAAGTACAGTGAAGTCGTAAAAAAATTTAAACACGAAAAAGAAAGGGGTACGAAAAATATGTACAGATAGAAAAAAAAGAAGATTTTAAAGATATCACAAGATCACTCCCTCTCTCTTCTTTCTAATATATTAGAATTAACAAGAAGAACGAAATAAACAAAAGGAGAAAAAGGAAAAAAAATAAAAAATAAAAAAACAAAAAAAAAAAAGAATCAAATGAATTTAATTGTTCATGAAATGTTGTCCGTTAAAGGGAAACCGACCGACCAACTGACTATCGTGTTTATTGTTAACCAACATTACGTGGGCACGGATCCATTATAACTTGGACTACCGAACCCCCGACCTCCGTTCATCACCTCTGCAAAGAAGTCTTGTATCGATGTTATGATGGACCACAGTATATTCCATGATGTTGATCGGTCCACTCCGTAGGTTCCATGTACAACCGCCTCGTAGGGTTCGACGTACAAGTATGTATGATGCGTCCTTTTAACTCTATTTTAGAAAAGTCAAATAAGTTTTGGCAGGTCACTGATATGCATGCAGTAAACGATTAGAAACTCCACTTACGCCCAAATAATGACGACTACAAACAACTCCATCAGTAATATTACAAATAAAAAAGTCCTCAGGTTTATGCAGCGATAAAGTGCTCCGAGTATGTGTCTTATTAGAGTGGCTGGAAGGAGTATGATGAATATCAGGTTGTTCCATGTTATTAGAGAGTTGCGCCTGTTCTCCGAGTTGGTTGCTGTTATTGCTGTTGTTGGTGGCGTTTGAGTTGTTAATGTCGATGACGGTGGTGGTGATGCCGTTGGCTATATTGCCGAAAGCAACAAATTTTCTAAGAATTTCGTGGCGCAGTAATAGGACTCGGTAGATTTATGTATGTGCACGTACCTTTCCTTTGTTATCTTTGTTATTCACCTTGTCCATGAGATTCGCAAGATTACTGCGAATCTTGGTTGCGCATCTTTCCAGGTCCTCGGCGGCTTTGGCTTTTGTGCCGAATTGGGTCAAAAGGTTTTTCAGTTCATTCTGTGACAATCGAATGAAACACGTGAGTAAGAGTAGGACTCCACGTTTCGTTAAGAAGACTTCCTTGAAAAAAAAAAAAAACCATTTTTCCTTACCCCCGACTTTTCCACTTCTGCTTTTTGCCTGTCCTTCTCATTCTCCAACGGTTTTCGCCGGTGCTGCGAATTTTTTTTCGGTCTTTCGGTCTAATCGGTGTTAAGATTAGAAACAGAATTTAGAGGTTTGTAAGTTAATCTTTGGGTGGTGATTTCTTCTCTCGGATGCTCTCAAAAACGATAACAAGCGTTCGTTCGTTTGTATCATCAATCATTCTTCTTTTATCAAAATTTTCATACTGGAATAGAATCGACTTCGCAAATTTCACGAACACAAAGCATACTACCCCCATTCTCGCAATAACACCCGACAAAGTAAATCTTTTTTAAACGATGGCGAAACATCACACGCAAGATACCAACCTGCTGCGGTTTATCTTTTAATTTCTCTGGTTGACTTGTAAAAGACATCTCCAAGTTATTGTTGGTGTTGTGTTGCTGGTGGTTTGTCTCTTTAGAGGTGGGTTGGCTGTTATTGATGTTAGCCATCAATTAAATCAAGTAAAGAAGCGATGAAGTTTTCGAAATTATTATTAATTTTTTTTTTTTTTTTGATGTTGTCTATCTGTTTACAACTGTACTGGTAAGTAGAATGAGGTGTCTAGTGTTGTTGCTGTGCAGAATTTAATTGTCCCGATTTTTTTTTTTTTTTTTTGGTTTTTGGTTTTTGAGGGGAAATTGTGAAGTGGCACGGTGATTAGGAATGGGGGTTTTAATCAATTTTAGGGGGATCACATTTACCAATGATTCTTTGGTTCAGACGATGCAGATGGCGGAACCCATCGTTCCCTCTTCATTTGGTCAGATTGTCAAACAAGTTCGGGTGACAAGCAGAATGTTAAATTCGTGCTCAAACAAATCGGTTGTCTCACCGTCCTCAGGAGCATTACCACATAAAAAGTAAATTAAAATTTAAATTATGGTTTTTATACGCACATACATAAATCATGTTAAAATATGCTGGCACCCTAACCGGACGATCTTTTAAATTAATTGTTTATTAAGAAATCAAGATAAATAATATTAAGTTGCACCAATGTAACGTAGTCACCATATTCGCATGTGTCCCCATTTTTTTTCTGTGAGGGCCTTTCTTGGTCAATCCGTCAAGGAAGAGTCATACACCCACCCTTGGGAACGGCAATACGTGCCTTGAATTAGTGTTCACAAACCTGTCGATAACTTGCCAGGTAAATTAATGTGCGATGTACGTACCTGTTTTTCTGTTTTTTTTTTTTTTTTTTTCGAATTGATCTTTCACGGGCAAACAAAAGAGCGACAGTGTCGATCTACACCCTTTAATATCTCCGAGTTGTTTTCATCCGAGTGTTGAGATCCGATGGAATTTAATTCTACTCGAAAAAGCACCACCCACCTCCGAAATTCATCTTCATGGTTTTGTCAGCAAGGATCCACCCGTCATATTAAATGTGACCAGCGTACACCTGAATGATATACCCTTTTTCTCTTCCTTTTTTTTTTTTTTCTTGGCTCAGGGTAATTCCAGATTGGAGAGGGTAAATGTGGAGAAAGAATGACCTTTTGAAATGCAAATGACGTTAGAATCGTACTCGGTATGAAAAGCATATGATCCATGTCTAATTTAAGAGATTGGAAAATGTCATATGGCACGACGAGGAACGGATAAACTGTTCGAGAGATGTTCAAGAAGGATTTTCTGCATATCTTGTCAAATCTTGATTGGTCACAAGCTGAGGAAATTTAGGAATGTACATACATGGGTATTATCTACGTTCATCACAGCATTTACGTACATACGGTGCGTACGTATGCACTGTATCTTATGTACAGTACATTAGCAAAAAAAAAAAAAAAAAAAAAAAAAATTTTGGTAATGGGCCAGAGATTTGATCGAAAATCTTCCCGAATGTTTCGCGTATGTAACGAATCGAAGAGGAGTGGGGCGTGTGAAGGGTGTAATACAAAGAGAGTGTGTTAACGGTAATGTAGAAAAAAAAAATGCAGAGACACCTTGTTGATTGGAAGCGTGTGGATGAGTAAGAGCGCACAGATCCCCGCAATAGCAGCTGATGATAGCGCAAAAACGAAATGTAAGTCACACAATTCATTTTTTTCAATCGATTTTACTGGTGCACCCTGATGTTTAGCTTGTGCAAGTATTGTGTTTCAATATACAATGCGTTTGTAATATTATTGTTTATTCTTTCACTTTCTTGCAGCATCGACCTTTCTCAGTTGGTTCACATTGCATAACATTCTGCATCGAGTCTTTTGTCATTATGTTTACGGTTTAACCCATAAAATTTTATTTCGAAACCTCGAGGATTCCGACGATACGATACGTGCGCGTGCGTGTCATTATTGAATGTCAAAATCTGGATGTGAATTCAAGCGTAAATATTTGTGCTAAAAATCTTTGACGTAAAAAAAAAAAGGGTTCACACCGATGTTATCGTTTGTTCATTCTGTCCCCTCATACGTCTTCAAATTTGGTAATGGTTGAATTAAGAATCTTCCAACTTTTGGCCGGCCGAATACGTTCCTAACTAGATAAAGTTATTGATTAGATGTGAAGGCCGTTACTTGGATAATTTTTTATGAACCCGCATCGCGCTGATCACCCTGTTTATCTGAAAAAGATTTGAGGTTGGCAATTGTTTTTTGTGCCATAAAAATCAAGTGATAATATTCTGATTGCAGCATAGAAAGAAGGCGAAAAAAGTGTTAATACGCACCTGTCAACGTGAAAAAAAATTTTGGTTTTCTTGAATAAGAATACATGGTAAATACTCTTGCAAATCGACAATACCATTACGTTGTATTTTATAATTGCCATATTGTTTTTTTTATTTCTTTCAAGGCGAGAATATACGTATACATTGAAAACAATACATAGATATTCGAAAATCAATAATGTCACTATGACAGGTATTGTATGTAGCCTTTGATTAGATTAAAGTACTTTAGATGTATTCAATTAGATGCATTTCTGTAAACTTTTGTTTCTAATTGTCTTTAACCTGCGGTCTGGCTAATATGACCCGTCTCTATTAGTGATTGCTACACATTAACCCACTTTTTACTTACCAATTTCTTCAAACATAATCCAAGGAATAATGTTTCTTTCTCTTTCTAATTTAAAAAGTTTTTCTAATTATTGGAGTTATTACCTATAGATGATTATTATAAAATTGTCATGGCTCTATTTTACAAATTAAAAATTTATTTACTGTTTTTTCCATCTAATTCCACTTTACCTTTTTTTTTTTTTTTTAAAAAAAAAAAAAAGTTTAATAAAGCATGTGTATATAAATTGTACACATTGTTTTATACGTTGCCAAAGTTAATTCATTGCTTGTTTTAGTTTAAATAACTTGAAGTACAACTTTGAAAATGGTTTATTATTTTATTAACAATTCAAATTTCAACTATTAACATTATTTCTTGCAGGTTGCTATTGCATATTATATTACAAAATTCTAATTAAAATCAAAACCTAAAACCCAATTATTTTATTCTATATCCTATTTCATTCACAAAGTTATTAATAAAAAAAATTTTTTTTCATATTTTCAATAAAACTCTTTTTTTATTTGAATTTGTTTGATAAAATAAATTATAAAACCAAAGATTTAATTTTATTATTCTTATAAATTTCATAAGTTAATTCTTTTTTTATTATTATAATCAAATTTGATTTTCATTTCTCAATTTTTTTTTTTTTTTTTAATTTGCAATTATGCTACTTTGGCATATCTTTATTGAGATATCAAAATATTTTAAAAACTTTTTCACAAAGTGACCAACTCATCATTGTATATTATTAATTAAAGGATTATACTACTTAAAAAATATAAGGAGTTCACTAAACTAGTTTGGATTAAACAAAACTAAATCTAAACTAGGTACTTTAAATCATATTTAGGAAACAATATTATGCTCTCCTAGTCATTTGTAATAGTACCTCTTAAGTCAATTAAAATCATTATCAATAGTTTGTCACTATCGATTATTTCAAAAAATGATGAATTGTTAAAGTATGGCACTAGAAAAAATGAAAAAAGAAAATACAATTCAAAGTTCTTCAAAAGATTCTTGTTCTATTTCACAATTTCTTCTCAAAAAAGGTTTGCCTGATTAGAATATTCTCTAAGCTTCATAATATTTAAGAAACTTAATCATTCCTAAAAGTAACTTTAAGAAGAATATTTGAAGAACTTATCTTTCTATCAATGTATGGATTTGCTTATCACTACTGAAACCAGCACCATATTACAGAAGAGTTTATCTGATCA
>CAJVPT010002909.1:0-16406 GCA_910592055.1 Acaulospora colombiana
TCATTTCTTATGTAAAAATGATATTATATTTAAATTATTATTATATTTTATTATATTATTATACTCATTTAATTATTTTTTGTCCTTGTTCATTATAGTTGTTGAGAAGAAACTAGGCTCTTGCTCCTCATGATTGTTATGAACAATTGGTGTGCCTTAGGTGTAGTTTGCTCTATTGTTGCCATATTTAAGTTTTTTGAAAGTTGATTGTTCTTCTAATTTATCTATTCTATTATTTAATTTCTCAAGATTTGCTAAAATACAATTTAAGGAATCTTGTAAAACTTTTACTTCTAGCTCTGACTTATCTCTTATATTTCTATAGTAATTATATCTTTGATTTATTGGTTTCCTATTGCTTCCTGTTATAAGATGTCTATTGAGTCTATTGATTTCTTGTTATATCCTCCTATTATAGTAATAACTAATTTATCTTTGATTTGTTTGACTCTGATTTTCATCAAAGGTAAATATGAATTTTATGAATTCGGTATCTGATAGTATATCTAAAGCTAAATTCTTATCTATTTCTATTTTTCTATATTTATGTCTTGCTCTTGGGCTTTTAATTGCTCTTTTAGATTTCTTCTTTTCTAAGTTAATAGAGTATTTTGCACTTCAAGAAAAATATAATTCTTGTAAAAAAATATATTGTTTACATGCATTATTTCTATCTTCTTTTGTTGTAAAACAGACTATTCTAAAGTTCTGTTTTCTAAGTGTAAAAAGATCTTTAGGTATATAGCATACTTTTGCTAGAGTGCCATTTAATACCCTAGCCATCAAACTAGTATATGTTTTATTTATATCCAGAAGTCATGCTATATTATAGTTTTTCTAAATCAAAATATTATTGATTTCCTTATCACTTAATTCTGATTTTGAGAAAATGGCTCTTGATATTTATGTATTAATTAAAATCATTTATTTTGTTTCTGAGTCAAGGTTAAGATATTTGTGTCACTTAATATATGTCTTAACTTTAGGTTTGATATTTACCTTATAGATATGGATGTTTTGAATCGCTTCATATCTTTTAGGTATTTGGTTATATAATGTTTACTAATTTTTTGATTCACATCAATCAAACAGATATGTCAGATAGGATATTTTCTTTAGTTTTAGTTTTACAAAAGATTTTTTTATTTAGATCTCTTATAGTTTTATATATATTACCTATGGCTTATGAAGTTATTTGCTGAATAGTAAAGTTGTTTCTTTTTTATTTATTTCTTCTATACATTTTAGAACAAGTTTTTTCTCTTGTATTCAAAAGGTTAGCCATTTATTTTTATTAATGAATTTCTTCTTCAAGTGATTTTTTTTTCTTGTAACAATTTTAATATATTGCCTAAGTAAGTCTTGGTTTCTTTTTCAAACTCTTCTAAAATGTTAGCTGTTATTGCTTCAAGTCTATAGTTCACTTTTTTCTTTATAAAATATGGATTTGTTGATGGAACTAATTCTCTGTTTCTAGTAGCATATGAGCTATATTTACTTATACAGTGGCTTTTGATTTTTTCTTGAAGCCTTAGGAAATCTAACTCTTTTTGTTCTTGGACATATGTTATTGTAATTTTATTATCTATTGTTGATTTACTGTCTACCTGTTTGATGGATCTACATATTTTTTCTGGATTTTTGAGAATTTCTAGAAATCTATCTTTTATATAGGGCTAAAGAAGATCTTTTTTTTTGTCTTTTCCTAGTTACCAAAGATATAGTAAGTATTATGTTAAGATCTATTCTTTGTAAAAAATTGGTTTAATAATTTTTAATATCTTGGCAATAATATTGTTTAAGACTATATACAAAATTTGCACAATGGTTGACTAAGATACCACTCCATTTAATTTCGCCACTATTGTCCTCGTAGATATTGAAGGTGTTTTTTCTACATAGCACCTGATTTTTTGTGATATTTCATTCAAAAATGTCCACGGACGACCAGCTCCTTTTAGGTGAGTTATGTTTCTAGTATTTTTCAACTTTTTGATATTGTAGTATATTGTTGAGGTCAGTATCTTCGTTATGGCATGTATCTTTTTTGCATCGCACTCACCCTTTTTCCAAAAAGATAATATTAATTGACACTGGTTTTTTAGAGAGATGACGGTCATTCTAACTTCAATTTATGCTGCGAGAGAAGAGCCGAGGGACCAAGAATCTACAGGTATGTTCGTTGAAAATCCACTTTCTTGTCTGTAAATTTTGGTGGCTTATTTCTATCTAAATTTGGTTACTTACCTATGTACAGATCACGGGCAATCAAATTCCAAATAATTATAACTCATACTATATATTTCAAGTAATACAGTTACTTCTTTATTAAATTTAATTTTTCTTTGTTGTAACAATTGTTGAAAGGTCCATAGCTTGGAATGCTTATTATATTTTTGTGAAAGCTTGACTAAGGTATCAACTATGTTTTCTTTTCTTTTGTTTACTATTTGAAATATACGTTGAGCTCTATTCATACCTGCTATTGTATTATTTATATTATGTTATGTGTTTTGTTGTTGTATCTACTGTTTTGATAGATTTATTTTTGTTTACTTGTTTATCAAATATATTATTTTGGATTCAAACTTTTAGTTTATCTACTGTTGTTGTATTTTGATAATCAATGAGAAGTAAACACATATTTACTAATTGTTTACTATTTATTATTTATTATTGATCTATTGTTTATTATCTCATTGATCTGTATGAAGTAACTGATTATATGAAATATAACTTTGTTGATGGGTTTTGGATATGTGTTATGTTTGTTGTATTAAGAGATGTATTATATAAATATTGTTTTTATTTGAGTATATTATAAGGATATATATATATTTTGTATTATAGTATATATCAGTTGTTTATATATTGTAACTGAATTATTATCTATATTCTTTAGCTGTTGCTTTTGGATTCCTGATGTTCTCTTGGATCTTTGTGAATTTTGAGTTTTAATTAGTTTATTAGTTAAAACTATTATATTGTGAAAGTTTCTTGTAATATCTAAAAAATTGTTAATTTGCACTGACTTGATTAGGAGCTAGGGGAGTTGATATTGGATTCTTTGGCCTTACTGGAATTCAGATTTTCTTTTTTGTCTTTCTTTTTCTTAAAAATTTTAATAAAGTATAATACTATTATGAAAAATATGTATTTCTCTATTTGTTGACTTGTTTGTTAAGACTTATATGTATCTTTTAAAAAAAGTAGTATAGTTGTTAGTTCTTGTTGGTACTGTTGAGTCAGGTTTAATATGTCTTTTTTTTTTTCTAAAAATTATCAAAAAAGAAAATTTTTAAGAAAAAGGAGGATCAATAGAAAGAGTTTTCTCAATGACTATAACCATTAATATTAATTTTTTTTTTTTTTTTTGCCGGCTCAGCCTCTAGTTGGTCTTTATTTAGCTTTTACTCGGATATTACATTGTTCTATCTATTTTAGAACTAACTAGATATCAAAACTATACTAGCATGTATATTGGAATTACTAGAAAAGATACCTTCTAGTTCAGATCTCCAAAGGACCTCCGTGGCCTATTGCCTTTTTTTCAGAAAACTAACTTGCCTAGGCTAAGTTAGTGCCATCTTTCTCAAGTTTACACATAAAGAGGAAATTGAATGTTTTTGTTTTCTTCCAGTCTAAACCAATGGTGTGCACTGGTTTTCTAGGATAGGTATTTGGGACAGTCTTGCTTCATTTTCCTTTCACTCTTTTCTCCATCTTTGTAATCTTCTGGATGGTTTTCCATTCACTTACTACCTTGCAACGTTATTTCCAGATCATCCTTGCATGATGTTGTAGTTCTTCCATACACCCTAAAAGGGTGGCCTTGACTTTCTTCCTATATATTTTTACCCATACTTGGACAAATCTGGTGATGGCTTTGGGAATTAAACTTCTGGTCATTAAAGTGGTCCAGAGCTTTACTTCCTTAGATTTAATCTTTGTGGCCTATCTTTAGACCCAAGCTTTGCTTTATTTCTCTCTAGCTTGCAGGTATGTTGTTATTGTTTCTATCATTTGTATATTGAAATCTAACTCGTTTGTCTTACACTCGTATATATGTATTTGATCTTTTATTGAAATGTTACATCTTATGCACCTGTTGTAGACATATAAATCCCTTCTTGTGATGTGGAGTTTGGTTATAGTCAGCAGTTCTTGTGTCTATGATTTCAATCTGAAGGATCTCTATTAGTAATCCTCTATGTTTGTCTACCCGACTGTTATTTTTCTCAGCCTTAGAAAGTTCACTGTAGTATCCCAGTCTACTTCCTTGTTGAAATCGAGAAGGTTTTGGTTTCTTTCTAGATCACACCATTCCTATATTTGTTTATTTCTGAAATGGTTTTGTACTGCTTCCCTGCTGGCAAGTTATCTACTGGCCCTTATATTCCAGTTCAAGTGTATTTTTATTAAGTGATGTAATGTCCATCCTTGTAGTTTACCATTTGAATTTTGCTCTTCTGGCCTTACTGTTTACTTTAAAGTGTATCATAATACTGTTTCATTTGATTTTCTCAACTTGAACCTTGATGCTTTTCTTGTTAATGAGATTCTTGATATAGAAAATGAGTTTCGTGATTTTTCTCCTGTTTCTAATCCTCTCCAATGCTGTAGCTATCATTTAACTATCCATATTTAGTTTAACTCTTGCTCCGGATAGAAGAGAAATAAGTGCAGCCATAATAGCATTTAACTTGACTTCATTTGGCATTATTCTACAGTGGATCTTAAAAGATACAGTCTCAGTTTTCTTTCCTGTTTCAAGATTTTCAATTTGAAAGGCAATGGTATAGAATTTCCTGAAACAGCTAGTGTCTGTTGTTACTTTGACTTTGACTCAACCTTCCATTTACTATTGCAAATGATTGACCTTTGTTAAGGTTGCACTGTCTTTGATCCAATCAAATTCCTCTCTCAAGCTAGTTGATCTGGAAATATAGATATCTTTCAATTCACTTATATTGTTTTTTTTGTTCTGCTCAAACCTGGTCTTGATGCTTTGCGGAGATGTTAAAAGCTTGGTTACTTTGTTTTTGCCAAGATTTGAAGGGACCTGTCTACTATAGCCTGGAATGACTATCATATTTCTATTTGGGATTCCTACAGCTATCTGTAGTAGTTGTTTTGTTGTGTTCATACCCCTGCAAGGCTTCACATATGATAAGTGCGGATCTTGAATATAGTACCTTATTGTTGTTATACATTTGTCTTTTTTCCTTAGTTTCCCTATTATTAGGCTGCTTTCTTCTGTACCTCTATTTATCGTGATCCAGACTAGTTTGCTTTTCTTTAGAGACTTACTGCTTAGTCTATTGATCTAGATTGTGTTGTGGAATAGATTGCTGCCAGGGGAAGGTTGGTTAACCTAGTCGTGTAATCTGGATTGATTCTTCCTATAGTAATTTTATTAATAATTTCCTTATAGTAATGTGGTTGTCCCATATTTTTTATTAACTTATATGCTCATACAAGTGACCAAGCTATACAATTACACAGGCTTTTATATATAGTCAACAAGTAATTATACATGTATGAAGTAAACCTATCTATATGAGTAACTATAGTTATTCTATCTTTATATATAACTATTATCTATTCGAAAAGATGTGTGATTCCTTCTTAATTTTTTCCAGAATAATTTTATTTATGGTAAGAGTAGTCTGGTTATCAGGCTGTTGAATTTTTTTTATCCTGGACTTTTCAGTAAATTTCTAAGTCCTTTGGAGTGGTTTGTGGATTTCTCTTTCTATCAAGGTCTCCCGATAGTAAAGTCTGTGAAAAATGGTACAGCCACATACTTGAATTCTTGAACAGATGCCTCAGTCGTAAGGCAGGAGAACCAGGTTTTCTCTGGTTGATTTATTATTCCTTCTTTCAGCGGTATGCTACCGGTTCAATGTTTACTCTTCTTATTACCTTATTCGGTAATACGAATGTCAAGGAATAATCTTACTCAATTTCAGACATTCAGCCTCATCACAATCTAATATAGAACCAGCTTGAAACATTTTACTTCGTGAGACAATCTATACTTAGAAACATCAGTTATTATACAGTTACACCAATGGATACTAATCACTACCTGCTTATTAGAGATTGCCCCTGGAGGATTTGATCTTAATTCTTGTGATGTGATCTATGGAGTGCTAATCACCACATTATGGACCTATAGGTCATAACCATTAATATTAATAAAACCTTATGTTTAATATATATATATATATTTTTAACCCATAATAATGTCACTTTGGTATGTTTTTATTAAGATACTGAAAGATATTAGAATATTTTATAAACTTTTACAAAGTGATTAACTTATTTTTATACATTATTAGTTAAAGGATTACACTATTTAAAAATTTAAGGAGTTTACCAAGCTAGTTCAGATTAAATAAAACTATGTTTAAACTAGATACTCTGAGTTAGATTTAGGAGACAATATTATATTCTTCTAATAGCTTGGCATAGTATCTTTAAGTTAATCAGGATCATTGCCAACAATTTATTACTGTTGATTATTCTGAAAAATGATAAAATGCTAAAGTATGGCATTGGAAAAAGGAAAAAAAGGAAAATACAATTTAAAGCTCTTCAAAAGATTTTTATTTCATTTTACAGTTTTTTCTTGAAAGGGTTTGCTTAATTGGAATATTCTTTAAGCTTTATAACATTTGAGAATTTTAACTATTCCTGAAAGTAACTTTAAAAAAAAACATTTGAGGAACTTATCTTCTGCTAATATATAGTTTCACTTAATGCTACTAAAGCTAGTACTATATTATAGAAGAGTTTGTCTGACTATAATAAAGAAATTTTTTCAAGAACCTTTCCTAACCAGAATAGAAACCTGAAAATTTCAGCTTTTATTCAAGAAAGCCTTTTTACTACTTAAGGAACTTAATGAGAAATAGAAGTCAGATCTGTTTGCCTATTAATTACTCATTTTTTGATATCATAATAGTTTTCTGAAGATTAACCATATACAGTTGGAGAAGACACTTTTTCTAGAACTTTCTTTTTTATATTACCAATTATATAATAAGACACTAAGTATAATTAATAGGAGTTTGTTTATATTCTAAAAACCAACCTGGTTTGTATTAGTCAATCACTTTTGATGAGGATTTGTACTATCCTAAAATTCAGGATCAAATTGAAGTAGACAAAATTCTCCAGAAAATCATGAAAATGGAAGCTCAAAAAGGGTTAAGACAGTTCAAAGGGGAGAAAATAAGTTTTTTAACTACAATAAATCTCTATTAATCTCTTATTTCAAAGGCGAGAAAGGTTTTTAGATACTTTATAATTGGTTCTACTTTCTTTGAGAACTTTTTTTTGCTATTGATATTAAAGGTATTACTTGATTTTTTTTTTATTATTAGGAGTCAAGTTTTTAGTGAAGAGGTTTATAGACAATAAGAAAGAAGTAGTAGCAACTTTTGAAATAATACTTATTATTTTAAAGAAAGTATTAAGACTTTATTGGTAAGAAAGTATAAAAACTTTTTGTAAATATTTTTTTATATATGATTAGGGAATTGATATAAAGAGTTTTTTTTTTAATACAGCCTTATATTTAATATCTAGTTATATTTTTTTTTAAGTACTTGTAACCAAACTAGATTGTTTATTTATTAATCAATTAAAAATATAAGTACATTTTCATTTGAGAAGTATGATACATACTATAATTAAACTATTATTCTAATTCAAATAACTTATCATAAGTATAAAAGCCTCTAAGTTCAACCTTGAAATAATATTTTACTTTGCAATATTTTTGGATAAAAACTCTCCTAGTCCACTATATCATTGCCAACAGATTGTCACTAATATATATCTAATCAAGCTACTAGAATACAGGAAACTACAAAAAGATGTATTGAAAAAAAGAGAAATATTTAAAATTGTTTAAATAGACAATAAAAAGATAAAAAGATAAAAATTAAAAAAAAATTTTCAGCTTTTTCCAAAAACCTGCTTCTCAAGACCTTTTGTAAATAAGAAATGCCTAATTGGGATATCCTTTCTTTTTCTTACTGTCTGAGGAATTTATTTATTTTTAATCATGATTTTTTTCTTGTGTACTGTCTAAAAAGACTTATTGCCTAGTGGGAACCTTTACTTCTAGGACACACTTGATCCCAACCTTCTTTGAATAGTGATTTTTTATCTACCTATGATAGAGGGGTGACTTATTATGGACTCCAGGTTCTTATATGACCTAGTAGAAACTGGGTCATGTTGTTTCAATATAATATCTTTTAGCAGCCATATCTAGTTAAAGGAATTTTACTAGTATACATCTTCTATTACTCAAAAGGTCAGATTTACTAATAATCCTTTTGCCTTGTAATAATGAAAGGGTTTTTAAAGTAATAAGGATTCTCATCAATTGCAATATTTTTCAACAACTTCTGAGAATATGTATTCTCAACTATAACCAAAGAATTGAAACTTAGTATGAATTAGGGTTTTATTGTCTGACCAGGATAAGAGTGAGACCTTGGTCCTGACTGGGATAATAGATGAGAAAGATCTCAGTCTGAACAAATAATAGCTTTTTCACTATTTGAAGACTTATTGCTTATATCTTATTGGTCTCATGAAACTTGATTTATAGGTTAATTCAATTGAAAGAGTGAAGTAGACACAAAGCCTCAATCAATTCTTTCAATTATTAATAACATTATCAAAATATATGAGGTGACCAGTAGGGACTTGTTTATATTCAGTTACTAATGTGTTTTATATCTACCAATCATATTTTGCAATAGATTGTTATTTAAAATTCAAGATCAAATTGAGATAGGCAAAATTCTTCAGAAAACCAAAAATTTTTTGAATGACTATAAGAGGAAAAAAACAGTAGACAAATACTTTAAAAATATAGCTTGATGTTTATCATCTTCCATTGTACAAAACTTCTATAAATATGTTTTAATATAAAATGCTTTAAATACTATACTATTAGTTCTTCTTCTTTGTAGAACTTTCTTGTCATAAGTAAAAAAGGTGTTTCTTGACTTTTCTAGATTACAGGAAGTCAAGTTTTTGTTTGAAGATGCATATAAACAAGAAAGGAATTTAAAAGTATCTCTTGAAATAAAACTTCAAGTTGGTTTAGGAATAGTGTTAAGACTTTATTAGGAAAAAAATAAAAAATTTCTTGTAAACATCTTTTTTATATATGGGCAGAGGATAAGCAAAAAGAGTTTTTTTAATATTAGTTTTTTTATTTAATATCTAAAAAAACTCTTTCCACTGATTCTCTAATCTTATATAAAAAAGATATTTACAAAAAGTTCTATACTTCCTTGCTAATAAAGTTTTTATACTTTTATTAAAACAACTTGAAACTTGTCTTCATTTATCTTTCCTACCTTTCCTTATTTGTTTATAAACTCCTTTGAATAAAAACTTGAGCCTCTAGTGACCTAAAAAGACTCAAGTATACACTTTCTCTATTAAAGACAAGAAGATTCTAGAAAGTAAAAGGACTAACAAGTGGAGTATTATCTTATAGAGTTGGAAGAAACAAGAAAAAGAGATTCTGTTAATAAAAGAAGATTTATTTTTTACCTTCTTATATACTGTCTTATACTCTCTTAAAATGTTTACTGTTTTTAACAGTTTTCCTGAGGGATTTTAACTATCTCAGTTTGATTCTGAATTTTTAATAGCACAACATCACCTGGCTTTTAATTGGTTGACATGAAACATATTAGTAGCTAAATATAAACAAGCTTCTATTGATCACCCATATGTTTTGATGATATCATTAATGACTGAAAGAGAAATCAAGGATATGAACTCAATCACTTCATCAAATGAATTTTAACTAAAGCAAAAAAATCATGAGGTCATTAGAATGGACACTAAATTCCCTAGGTAGTGAAAAGGTAGTTATTTGTTCAAGCCAAAGCCTTCAAGTTCTTATTATTCCAGTCAGGAAAAGTATACGAAGAAGGTTATTTTCTTATTCTGGTCAGGCTATAAGATTGAAAAATAGAGAAATATAAAACATTGCCCTTTTTTAGGATTGAGAATGCATTTCTTCAGACATTGTATAATGATATTCAATCAGGACAAATACCAGTAAAATTTCTTTAACTAGTTGTGGCTGTTGGAAGATATCAGGAGTTCCTCAACAAGACTGAAAAGTCACATAAGAATCTGGAGTCCACTATTAGTTGTCTTCTTCTGTGCGAGTGAATACAAAATAAAGACCAAAAGAAAGGAAGCATTAAGCAAGACACTAGATCTGAGTAGGTGATAAGTACCTCAGACAGTCACAAGAAAATAATTAAGAGCATGGATGGATAAGTTCCTTAGATGGTCAAGAAGAAAAAAGATATTCTTGAGAGATTGACTCCTAATAAAAAGATATTTTTAACAGAGGTTCTTTGAAGAATATGTAGTATTTTTAATTTTTTTTTCTTTTTATTTTTATGTAATGCATTTGCATATTTTTAAATATTTCCCTTTTCTTTTATTTTCCCTTTCTCCTTTTGTAATTTCTTGAATTCAGAATAATAAGTAGTAACAACCTGCTGACAATGATAATTAAGTTAAAAGGGTCCCAAGGTTGCACTTAGAGACTGAAGCTCTTTTGAGAATTGAAAGCTATTAACAAGTATATCAATACAAGTCTTTTAGTTTAGCCATGATACAATTGTCTATATATCTTTATTAGTTTTTATAAATATTAATAAACATATAGTATTGGTCTGACAATGATTATAAAAAAAAATTTTTTAAAAAATTAATTAAAGAATTTAAGAAAGAGAGACAGAAGTGAAAAGATCAAGTTCAAAAAGAATACAATAATATTTTGATAATAGATAAAAAAGAAATAAAAGAAATAGAAGAATGATCAATAAAACTTATAAGAAAGGTATCCAAAAATAGACAAGACTCAGTCAGTTTTTTCTCAGGGCTAATTAAAAGATATTTATTAAGAGAAGTAGAAGAATTTGAATATAGAGAAAAAAAAATAAGAACAGTAACCAAAAAATGAATACTTTGTTGTCAAAAGAAGATTTTAAATTAATCTAAAAAAGAAGTTTGGAACAAATGATGTAAACAAGTAATAGAATAGAAAAAAGCTCAAGAAATTTTTGAAAGATAAAATAAGAAAGTCCACAATGTTTTATTCAATAAAAAAAATGAGAAGTCCAAGAGGTGAAAAAAAGAAAATGGAATAAAAATATTCAGAAAAAGGTTTAATAAAGATAATAATAATGGGAGTTAAAAGTGATATAAAATGGTTGGATTTTAGGCTCATATAAAACTTTGGCTAGTGATTTGCAATAGTGAACTGCAGATATGATATTCATAGTAAAAAGGTATTCATCCAAACTATAAATTAAGCAACAAATTACTCCTAAAGTTATACTTAAAGTTTAAAAATAAATTAAGATAATTGAGTTAGTTAGTATTTTAGCTTTAATGACACTGTAAATAGTATTGCCCACATTATATTTAATAAAGTACACATAACTAACCTGATAATTAGTATAAAAAATTTTTTTTTTAAAATTAATTAAAAAAAAAATCTTTCCTGAA
This sequence comes from Acaulospora colombiana, assembly GCA_910592055.1. NCBI lineage: Eukaryota > Fungi > Glomeromycota > Glomeromycetes > Diversisporales > Acaulosporaceae > Acaulospora > Acaulospora colombiana. The sequence goes on from CAJVPT010002909.1 coordinate 11,578, forward strand.
GATTTCCAGATTCTCATAATTCCCTTTTTTGAAAATTACTCAAAGAAAAAAAACAACATTAAATACAAGAAACATGCTCTTGTAACAATAACACAAAACCAAAAACAATTTAATATAAGACAAGACTGTATTGAATACTTCAAACTAGTAAATAGTTAAAAACATTTATATCTAGCAGTTGCTTTACCTTCTTACTTTACAAGGAATAGAACAAATAAATAGTAACTGATTCACAATTAGAAAAGAAAAACTAATATTAACTCCACAAAGTTTGCAATCAGGTCAGTACAAATTAATATTTTTTTTGACACTACAAGGAAACTTGAAAAGAAATAAATTAGTTCAATAAATCAAATAATCTCAAATTCTCCAAGGTCCAAAAGAATATCAAAACTTCCCAAAATCTAAACAACTTAATATATAGATCTCCAATTTAGTAATATTTAAAACACATTAACAAGTAATGTAAATTATATATGTGTAAGAGTCTACTTTAAAATATATTTAATTAAGATTCACTATAATAGTACAATGAAATTATTATATTGATAAGATCAATAATTATAACAAATCAATACCAAGTAATTAATATCAATAAGCTATCAAACATTTTAAATATAGATAATGAATTAGTCAAAACAAGTAAATAACATTGATATTAAATAATAAATAACAATACAAGTCCTATCCATATTAAAACAGGACTAACAAGCTTAACTATAGTTACTGAAATAATATTAAGGACAAAAATTAATTCATTCTTATGACTACTCATAATGCAATATAACTATATAACAATAATATCAATCTATACATATAAACTATCATGAATAAAGCAAAACAAATACTTTAAATAGTAAATAAAATAGAAGTAAATATTATTGATATACTAATTTCAACTGACAAAAAAGCATAATGAAATAGGTCAGCTATAGATTATGTAACAAATTACTCAACAAAAGACATAACTTTCTATAATAATATAATGATAGCCACTCCAGAAACATATATTATATTGGATAGCATTATTACTAAAATCTTAAAAATAGACAAATCAATATTTTACAAAAAGCAAGTCCTTATATAATATATTACTTATCTCTGATATAATAGAAAGGAAAAAAACAGAAAAAGATAAAAGCAAAAATATTCAAAGACAAAATTCAAGGCCATAATATAAGTAGTGCAACTTCTATACAACAAGAAACAAACAAGCAGTCCTATTTCAAAACCTTTACTTTGTAAACAAAAAGAGTAAATACAAAGTAAAGGCAATGACTACCAATATTCTAGGAAACAATAAAAAAGAAATCAAAGTATACTTGGATAGTATATTGAAATTTTCATAAAACAAATGCAACTTTCTTCAAAAAGAATTTATTAATGAAAATGAATAGTTAAGTTTTCACTTGAAAAAAGAAGATCTTCTTAAGTGTTTAGAAGAAATAAATAGAAAAGAAAAGGTCTTTTGTTTACAACTGCTTGAAAATAAAGTCAACAATTAAACACAAAAAATAGAGGTATTAGACAAAAAGGTTTTTTTAATCAATAAAAGAAAGGGAAAAAAGAGATATATGATGTGTTAATCTAATGGATTTAGAATACAAAACTTCTTATTACCTTATAAAAGAATATCTAAAAATATATGGTAAGATTCAAAATATATATATTTATAAAATTAAATCAAAAACAAGAATTAAGACTTATATCAAATAGTATAGTCAATGAAAATAAATCTAGAAACCTTATGAATGATCTCTCTAGAAACAAAAACTATTAGGGCTATCTATTCCAAAAAAGAATTAATAGACAAAAAGATTGATATTATCCTAATAAAATGGAATTAAAACTTTGCAAGATTACTAGATACCAATAAAATCTATTTAAGTCTGATAGCCAGAGTACTCAATGATACAAAAGCAAAGGCTTGTTATATTCCAATAAGTCCCTTTACACTAAAAAAATGGAACTTTACAGTCATATTCTTTGCAACAAGAAAAGCTCTCAACAAATCCTATAAACAATACATTATTTTATAGGGATTACATTTATTATAAAGTATAAAGAATACATTAGCAAAAAGTAAGAAGACCTTTAATACAGAAAGAAAAAAGTCAAAGCATAAAATAAAAAAGTTGAAATAGACAATGAGATACCTATGGACTTACTATTTGATAATGAATTTATAAGCTCTTTTTTCTCATTTGATAAGAGTCATCTGTCAGCAAGAAAATTAATTCCAAGAAATTCATCTCAAATAAGTCAAAGAAGATCTCATAAAATCCAAACTGGAAGTAAGAAACAATAAAAAACACAAAAACCCAATTACAGGAAACAATAAAGAACCCATTGACAACCTAAGGCACAACTAGTACAGCAGTCTTAATAAAAATAAATCAAATACAGAAATAGAAAATGAGAAAGATCCACTATACTATATTTTAGTAAACTTAAAAAAACTAAGTGGCAGAATAGCCAGACTAGAAAATAGAACAATTACTAGTAGACAAATAAAATATAGTAAAAGAGGGACAACCCACTCCTAAAAAGGTATACCAGTTGTTCAAGATAACAAGAAAGAAAATAAACAGTTTATCCTTAGCAGAAATTTCAAAAAAGAGTAAACACTAACAAAAAAAGAAGCACAACAATATACAATTAGATAATTTAGATCTAGAACTATTTTTACAAAATGGAAAAAATAATTTCCTAAACAAAAAAGAAAATGGTAAAGACAAACAAAATAATGATAGAAAAGAAGAAAATAATATAAAAAAAAGAGTAATAAGAATAGACACATATAATATTAGAGATATCACTAATAAAATTAATTAATACAATCTTATAAAAAAATAAATGAACAAGATATAGATATAGTGGGACTATATGAGACCAAGTTAATATATAGTAATACAAAATAGGTCTTTGATAATCAGAAAAAGTATAAAACTTTCACAGCACTAATAAAGATATCCCATATGATATAGAAGTAAGTCTATTAATAAGAAAAGTTCTAGAAAAATAAATGGTATTGATAGATGAAGCAAATGGCTATATGTTCCCATAAATCTGTTAATAAGAAAAAATAAAATCTATATTATATGGTTTATATTCCATCAAATAAATATAAATACAAGAAAGTGCAAAACAATTTAATAAGTTTTGTCAAAGAAAAACATAGGCATATTTTTTATATAATTATAATAGATAACTTCAATGCAACATACAATCTATTAGAAAATAGAATATTCTCTTCTAGAGTATATTTCAAGCCTTATTGATATCAAGAGATTCCTTTATTCAACTTTTTTGGCAAATAAGATTTTCTAGATATATAAGCAATATGGAAGGAAAAAAACAAAACCTTCATAAAATAAGATATTACAAGTAGTAACAAAATAGATTTCATCTGAATGTCACAGAGCTTGATGAAATATACAATTCTACAATTCAACAATCAAGACATAAAAAAAACTATCAGAAGTAATTATACTATACTACTGATAACATTATAAGATGATAATCTATTTATAAGAAACAAGGCTATTAGATACTGTAAAACAATAAAAATATGAAAAATTGATCTAAAAGAAACATTCCTTAAACAATGGCAAGCTTTTCAAAAAGTCTAAACTATAAGCTCAAAACTTTATTGAAGCTGATATTTAATAAGAATCCTAATAAAGGTGAAAGAAAATTACAAGCTAATAAAATCTGAAAAGCCTTCAAAGATTTAATTTGTAGTATAGTCTTTAATAAATTAGTAATCAAAAAACAAATCTCAAATAAGGAGAGACAATATAAACATAGTTCAGAATTCTTGTGGTATAGAAAAGTTTTTCAATTAAAAAAAGTTTTCAAAAAAGCAGAAGCATTAAAAGAAATAGCAAAAGTGTTAAAGCTTATTAAATATAATACTATTCATAATTTATACTATCAAATAGAAAACTATTGCATTCAATTTAATATTTTTAATATCTTCTGAATATTCTTGAAAAAAGATATTCAAGATACAATAGAAGAGTTCAAGTTTATATATCAAAACTTAAAAGTTAAAAAAATATGAGAGAAAATCAAATTAGAATTAGAACAAAAATATGATAATCTCAAATACAATCAAAAGAAAATGGTAAACTTACTAATAAACAAAAAAAGATGCAAAATGAATTTGATTGAATTAAGATCAAACAAGATAATATGAAATACATTATAATAAACAAAAAAGAGATCAAAAAAAAAATATAATATTATTAAAAGGTCTTTAAAAAGCAAGATATCAACTTTATCAATTTTACTGAAAAGTAGAAAAGAGAATATGCTCTTAAACAGTATATCCAAGATATATGATACAATACTTTTCTAGAGCCAATTACATATAAGGAATTGAATAAAAAACTTCATGCATTGCCAAACAATAAAGCTCCAGGAAAATTCCAAATTAGTTATAAAATGCTAAAAAAGTTAAGGGAAGAAGGAAAAGAATATCTACAAAAAATGTTAAATACCTTCTTAAGATGGAAAGTTATTTTTTTTTTGTATACCTGTAGCCAGGCTAGATCGTTAGTTTATTAATCAAATGAAAACAAAAGTATATTTTCATTCGAGCAGTATGATACATATTACAACTAAACTATTATTCTAATCTAACTAACTTGTCGTAAGCATAAAAGCCTCTAAGTTCAACCTTGAGAACAATATTTCACTTCGCATTGTCTTTGGGTGAAGACCCTTCTAGTTCACTGCATCATTGTCAGCAGGTTGTACTGCCATATGTCTGGCCAAGCTGCTGGATTACAGGAAACTACAAAATGATAGGTTGGAAAAAAGGG
>CAJVPT010002910.1:0-16405 GCA_910592055.1 Acaulospora colombiana
GTGTTAGCTTGGTCTCACACAATCCTATTACCCCTATACCTTGTTCACTTATATCTTCTATAAGGCTATGTTGATTCATTGTGTCAATGATACCCTGAATATTATGTGTACCTATTCTTATTACCCTTTTTTCAATATTATTTTCATCTTATTATTTTGTAATATTCTTGTTCAAAAACTTTTTATTTTATTATATAGACTTAATTGTTTATAAAGATTTTTATAATCTGTTAATTGGGATTATCTAGTTTATCATACTTATTTTTATTTAAAACTTGTTTTTTTTTTTTTGCTTCTTCTATTTGAATTTATATTACCCACATTCTGATCTTATTTTATCCTGATTTAATAAAAAAATTAATTTTTAAAAGATTTCAAGTTTTTTTAAGTATTTTTAATAAGTTATCTTTATATATTTCTTTTTTAATATTTTTTAATAATTTTTTTCTTTTATTTTTTTATTATTACTTAAATTATTACAATGTCTTTTTTCTATTAAAATAATTTGAGTCTTTTAAAAAATCATTTATTTTATTAGCTATATTATATATAAAATATAAAATATTTAAGCTTTTCTAATTTTTTTTGTTATTGAGATCTAATATTATAAAGATATTCTTTTTTCTTGTATTTATTATATACTATATATTTTTTGTATCTTTTAATATCTTTAATATTTTATAGAAGAATCTCTTTAATTTTCTCATATTTTAATAATTGTAATATTTTATTTGAATTGTTCTATTTTTTTTTTATAAATTATTCTTTTTTAAATAATCATTTAATTATTATTCTTTATTATAATATATATTTTAATTTTTTTTATTTCTATTAAAAGTTATTTGAAATAATAAAATTTTTATTTTATTTAATCTTTTGATTAAATATTTATAATTTCTGATTTTTCTTATATATCTTATAAATTTGAATAATATTTTGAAATAAAACTTTTGCTAATATTTTATAAGTTATAATATTTTTTAGCTTTTTAGTTCTTTAAAGTTTTGTTTGATAAACTAATTTAAATAAATTTTTTTTTTTTAGAATAAACAGAGGTCCAATTTATTGAAGTTGTTAGTAATAAATCAGATAAATACAATTGTAATTATAGATTTTATAAAGGCTATATTATTTAATACTATAACTTTAATCCCACCCATTTATGTAAAGTGATTAATAATTATGAATAAATTAATTTTTCAAATGTTTTTTTTTTTTTTATTGCTGGCTCAGCCTTACTTTATTTGGATTAACCAATTTTTCAAATGTATTTCAGCTATGATCTATATAGTATATTGTTAGAAAAAGCTTTATTACCCCTTTACCTATGTTCAAGTCCTTACTATATAGACTTATTTTCTGGCTAGTTTGAACCTAAGATTTCTTTTATATATTATTTCATTAAATATTCTTTTTACATTATTTATTATAGTATGCCTATAAAATATTAATATGAAGTTTTAGATGTTATCTTATCCTATTTGAGTATTTTTTTTATATAACCCATTATAGTCTACCTATGGATAAAGATGAGTCTTTAAAGGAGAGATAGAGACAAAAGTCAAATGTCTCTCATAAAGAAATATTAAAATTTTTAAAATAATGACTATAAAAAAACTATCTATAATCATGTTTTATTATTAAAATTATTAATTTATAGTATTTTTTAATCTTTGTCCCTATTAAAGAGAAGAGCTATAAATTTTGTCACTTAAAAAGGAACATAAATGATTTGCAAAATTTTATATACCAAATACTTCAGAAACATATTATTAACTATATAATAATCACATGGAGTCTTAGATAGATATTGAATTTTTAATAGAAACTCTCTTCTTATACTAACATACCTAAACATCATTAGATACTAAATATTTTTAACAAGCAGATCTTCAACCTATCTATAGAAGTTTGTTAGAATCTATCTTGTGACAAGGTGGTTTTAGTACTAAAATTTACTAAAACATCTTATAATCTTTTAATTATTTCATAATTAAATGAGATCTTAATTATAGATAATAGTGATTATTATTATGAAATAGATAGGATCTTTTTATACTATCTAGTCATAGGTAATATTACTTGTAGTGATATTGAACTTGAAAATAATATTTGGTGTTTTGAGAACACTACCATTGTACTATTGACCACAAGTCATAAATTTAAATAAATTAGTTTGTTATTTTTTTAAAATAATATTGTTTTTTTATAATTTTTAAAAGAAAGATATACTTAGATTATATTATTTCTTTTATATTATTAAAAGTTTTATTTTATTAAAAAAAAAAAACTCTTTCCACTAATCCCTAGTTTTTCTAAAAATTTCTTTTTTTGATAATTTTCTTGGAAAACAAAAGAAGTCAGCTACAATACAAAGAAAAACTTTTAATAAAATCATAAAACAATAAAAAATAACTATATAAGATCAGTCCTTAGTGCATTTAATTTTCTGGCAACAAGAAGTAGAAAAATACAAGTATATTTTAGCCATACTTTGTAGATTTTTTTTTTTACAGAGAAAAAAAAAATTTAAAAAACTGATTCACAGTAAGCTCTTTGAGACCCAATCTCAATTCCCCAAGCTCTTAGTCAAGCCAATACAGGTTAACATCTTTTTTGACTCCAAGAGAAGTCCTATAAACAATAGATCAAACCAATAAATTGGTTCAGACTCAAGGTTCACAACACCTAGGAGAATGTCCAAGTCTCTTTTACTAAATAATAACGAGTATCCAAACATCATAACAACAATACATAATAATTACTATATTGTACAAAACATGAATACATTATTCAGGAACACAACAACTTGTTTACATGTCAAATAAAATAATCTGATCAGAACATGATTAACTTTCCAATTTTATATATTTTACAAAACTGTTTTAATAAACAACACTGATCAACTAGAATTATGAATAAACAAGTAAACAATAATATATATCTAATCAAAATAACCAACAAAGTACGTTTGATTAAAACACAACAATATACAAAAGTAAATAATAATACACATCCAATCAAAGTAAACAACAACATATATCTATTCAAAATATAATATTATACAAAAGTAAACAACACATTTTTCTGTGATACGTTAATTAATATGACTATAAAAAAACATAAGTTAATGCAAATTACGAACAAAAGAAAAGAACATATTATAGATATACTGGTCCAACTATCAAACAAATATGATCAACAACAAATACTATGGGCTACACAAACTATTCACAGTACAATATCTACTATAGATAATATTTCAAACAAGGTCCCGGAACCAAGCAGATACTTGATCCTAGATAGTATTATTGCCAGGATTCTAAATGTTGATCAAATCACTTTTATCAGGGTCACAGTTTTCAAATAATACATTTTCTACTTATGAGCTCAGGGGCAAGGTAAAGAAGAAGACCTTTTAGCCCCCTTCCTGGAGGACAAGTACTTTGATATAATAAATTAGGAAGAAAAATCATAACAAGTTCCTTATATCTCTCCAAAAAAGCAACCAATGATAAATTATCTCTATACAATTAGAGACCTCCTAGAAAAGGAAATAGATATTAAAGTTCAGCCAACAATAACAGTAGAAATTCTCACCAATATCAAAATTGAAATGGGAGAAAAGGCAATAGAAGATCAGGTCAAAATAGAAGAAATTACTGAAAAAATTAAAGGAGATAACATTGCAGAGCAATTCATATATTTCACAAGAAACAGATCAAAAACATCTAGCTTAAATCTATTTTATATTAAAAAAGATGGTAAATATAAAATGGAAATATTTACAGCTAGACTTTCAGAAGAATTAGAACACAAACGAGTGGCATATCTCCAAAATATACTGGAACTACCAAAAGACTCAAAGCCTTTCAAAAAAGAGTTTCTTAATGGCAATTTCTGGACAACCTTCTGTTGTGAAGAAGAAGAAGATACTTTGTAGTATCTAGTAAAAACTAACAAAAAAGAGGGTAAAAACTTTACAGTTATGCTCCTAGAAACAGAGAAATGGATAAATGTCTTATATCCTATACATAAAAAAAATTTTTAGCAGAAAGAAAAGGAGAACAAGAGATCTTTAGTAGTAACCCTTATTAATATTAATCGAAGTCACTCAAGACATGAGATTAAATCTATCTTTCAAAGATATAAAGAGACCTCAAATATTTATATCTACAATTATTCAAGATCACAAAGAAAAATTAAAGCTCAAATAATACTACATCAGCAATACAATAATATAAAAGAAGAATGGATAATCCATACCAATCAAGAAACAATCAGAGCTATCTTTACCCAACATGAACTAGACAATGATAAGATTAATAATATTATCAAACAGTGGAACTCTCAATTCTTGAAACTGTATGGAACACACAATACTACAACTAGTTTGATCTCAAGAACAATCAGACATATTAAAGCAAAGACATGCTATACACCTAAAAACCCCTATATATTCAAAAGGAGTGTATATATAGTAATATATTTTGTATTAACCCAAGATATAGCAAGGGCATTGAAGCAACATATTTTTATCCATGGACACAAGCTAATATGGAGTGCCAAGGAATATTTTATCAAAGAAATAGAAGCCTTAAAAGAGCAATTCCATGAGACAGAAGTCTTTAAAACAGAAGTTTCTGAACCAAAAGACTCTGAATCAGAAGGTTCTGAACCAGAAGCCTCTGAATCAGAAAGTGATTCAAGCATTAATGAATCTAATCAATCTGCTATAAAGTTAGAAAGAACAGATATTAGAAGTAATAAGAAGCCCAAATAAAGATCCAGAAGCATAGAAGAGATGAGCTCTTATAATGATAGTGAAAGTTTTAACAAGTTAATCAAAAAACTATCAAAAAAAGGCCAGCTAATAAGAAGGCAAAGAAATGCAAGACTAACTTATAACAATGAACCAAAATAGTGGAGAAATAAAATGTTTAGGTGTCCAGCTACAGGAAGCAATAGAGAATTGATAGATAATCAATGATGACAAAAAGTTTTCTGGAGAGAAGATACAGAATATGAGACTGAAGACAAACAGGACTCCTTAAACCTTATTTTAGTAAACTTAAAAAGGCTGAATGGTAAAATCTCAAGACTAGAAGGAAAAATAACTTTCAATAAATGAATAAAAGAAGATAGAGGTAGACCAAATTGCTCCTAGAAACACCAGTTGTTTAGGATAACAACAAGGAGGACTGGTCTGATCCTTCTACAACAAATACTCTAAACAAGAGCAAGAGACAACAAATAGAACAAGAAGAAATGATTCAACAGCAAAATAAGTATAACGTCAACACATTTCTTCAAATAGAAAAAATGGAGTTTCTCAAGAAAGTAAAAGACAAAGGTGTATTAAAAAAGACTGATGATGATAATATTTATAAAAAAGTAATAAGAATCGACACACGCAATATTAGAGGTATCTCAGATACAGTAATCTAATATAGCCTTATAGAAGAGATGCAGGAACAAGGAATAGGAATACTAGGATTAAGTGAAACCAAATTGATCAAAACAAAGGCAAAATGGGTCTTCAACAATCAGACATTATATAAACATTTCCATAGTACCAATATAGATATTATATATGAAACAGAAGTCTGTCTACTGATTAGAAAAGATCTCAAAAAAAAAGTAGTATCAGTAAAGAAATAGAAGATATATAATTGCAATCAACTTATTGATGAAAAAAAACAAAATCTGTATCATACAAGTATACATTCTATCAAACAAGCAAAGAAACAAAAAAGTTCAAGAGAAAGTGAAAAGTCTTATTAAGAATAAATATAGACAAGGCATTCATGTAATATTAATGGGGGATTTCAATGCAACATACAATCCAGCAGAAGATAGAACATTATCTTCCAAAATAAAATTCAGACATCATGACATCCAGAAATTCCTCTATTCAACTTTCTTGATGAATGGGACTTCTTAGACATGCAAGCAGCATGGAAAGGCAAAAATAAAATCCCAATAAGATGGGATGCAACAAGTAATAGCTGAATTGACTACATATAAATATCACAAGGTCTAACAAGATATCCAATCCTATATTTTGACAATCAGAGCATAAAGAAAGTCATAAATAGTGATTACACAATGCTAATAATGATACTACATGATATCAATCTTTTCATCAGGGACATGATTCACAAATTGCCTATCAAAGAGGAAAAAAGAATAGATATAAAAAGGTCAACAACAGATCAATAACAGGCATTTGATAACAGTTTGAACTATAAGTTTAAAACAATATTAGACCCCTTATTACAATAAGAACCAGAAGAAAACATAAGGAAAGTTCAAGTAAATAAAATATAGAAAACATTTGAAAAGCTAGTTAGCAAGGCAATCTTCAACAAGCTTTCAATCAAAATATATCAATCTCAAGAAATAAGCACTATATACTGTATATAGTCCAGAGTTCATCAAATTCAGAAGAGCATTACAATTAATGATACTCTTCAAAAAAGTAGAGTTTTCTAACAACCCGAACAAGCTACAGATTCTTAGTGCAGTCATAGAAAAACATAACATAGCTCACAACTTCAATTACTATATTGAAAACTGTTTTATTCAATATAATCTTCCAAATATTCCATGGACACTATTGAAAAAGAATATACAAGATGCAATAGAAGGTCTTAAATTTATTTATCAGAACCTCGAAGCAAAAAAAGCTAGAGACACAATTAAAATAGCCTTAGAACAAAGATGTGAAAACCTGTAAAATAATCAAATGAAAATAATAAACTCACTAACAGAAAGAAAGCGTATCAAAATATTGTTGGATAGGACAAAGTTAAAAAAGAAAGATCTGAATATATTATGATCAAAAAAAGTAAAATTGAGGAAGAAGTTAGAAGATACCATCAGGAAATCTTCAGAAAGTGAAAGGTCAACTTTAATAATCTTACTAATGACTGGAAAGAAGAATACAATTCTAAGAGCTATATCAAGCATGGTGATATAAAGATCTTTTAAATCCTATTTTACAAGAAGAATTGAGTGAAACACTTCAAACACTTTTTAATAAAAAAGCTCCAGGAAAATCACAAATAAGCTATGAAATGTTAAAAAGATTAGGTCAAGATAAAAAAGAATATTTAAAAAAAATGTTAAATATTTTTCTAAAATGGTAAATAATACCTGCTGGTTGGAAACAAAGTCACATTTATTTAATAACAAAATCAAAGCCATGGAAATATAATCTCCTAAATATAAGACCTATTGTATTACTAGAAGTTATAAGAAAATGTTTCATCAAAATTCTAACAAATAGATTAGGAAACATCTGCAAGCTCAACAATGTTCTAAGAAATTCAAACTTTATAGGGCTATCAGGAGAAGGAACTGTTGAATCAATTCAAATTCTCAATAATATTTGTAAACATGTATGAGAAAACAAGAAGAAGTTATGGATACTTTTCCAAGATACAGCCAAGACCTATGATACAATCAGCTTGGATATGTTAACAAGGGCAATAAAAGAATCAAACTTCCAAAAGGATTCATTAAGATTATAATAGGTCTGTTTCAAGATAGGGAATTCAGAATTATAATCGAAAATAAACTCACAGGATCAGTAATAGCTAGAGATGAAATTGACTAAAAAAAAACTATTTCATCTTTAATGTGAAGAATTTTTTATGATTCTTTGTTGTGTAAAATTCAAAATGATGAAACAAAGAATTATGAAATGTTGATCAATTGGGATCCAAGTCTAAAAAAAGAAGAAGTCAATAAAAAATTGAAATCTAGACATGTAGCTATTACTTTTATGGATAACACTATATAGGTAGCAAGATCCAAAGAAGACATGGAAAAGATTCTAAAAGAAGCAAAAATCTTTTATAGAGTTAATAGCTTCTAAATTAATAGTAACAAATCAGTACAAGTTATTATTAATAACCCTAATTACTATCCTGAAGAAATTAAAGTATGAATTAATAGTGAATTAGTTAGAGAGCTAGATAGAACTAAACACACAAGATTTTTGGGGATCTGGACTGGTAATCAAAAGACAACAGTTGAACTAAAAGAACAAATACTCAAAAAAATCAACATAATTACATAAGCCCTAAAGAATAAAAGATTGACTGACAAACAAATGCTATATATTTTAAATAGAATGTTGATATCAAGGATAGAGTTTCACATGCAACATAATATGCTATCCTGGAAAATGTGCAATACTTTAATCATGGTATATAGAAAGCTTTTTAAAAACAAGAGTAACTTGTACAGATTTATACCTAACAGCATAATATACTATCCAAAGATCTATAACTTAAAAAGTATTTGGATACTATAAAAGAAAAGCCAAATAATAAGACTATACAACAAACTAAATAATCCAGGACCAGTAAAACTTACAACAATTATCAGAATCAAACAAGCACAAATCAAATACTAGGAACTATCAATCTGCTTATCTGTAAGTCATTAGAGCATATGTTAGGTAGAGGTAATTTTGCACTTCAAGTAATGAAGTTGGTCAAAGATATAGGAATAAGGTTTCAAAGCTGAAAATGACAAGATATTTTTGAATGAAACAAAGGTAACTACCCAATCAAAGAGTACATAGTACTAGATGAATATATAAAAGCTATGCCATTACTTAGAAACAATAAGCTGATATACATGGACCAGTTGATTACCTATAAAACTAAAAAAATGATGAATAATCTAACTAATCCAGAAAACCAGTAAGGGGTCCATTCCAGAGTGGTATTTAATAATAGAAAGAAATATACAAGAAAAAGGTTCAGGATAACCCACAAAATTTTGGAAAGAAGACTGGTTAAAATAGGATCCAATAATTACAAAGATAAATTCAGATTGTGATAAAAGACAAATACTCTGGATAGTAATAAGTAATAGATATCAAAAAATAATATAAGAAAGCTAAAATTAGAAGACACTAAGCAAGTAGTACAAATAGAATACTTCAAGTATACTGAGTTCCCATATGCTCAGGAAACCAGCCTGACAAAATGTTTAGGATATGCAGAAGGTAAAAACATGAAAAATCAATGCATAATAAAGACAAAAAGAAATAGAATATATGAAGTCTCCTATTTAAATACAAGAAAATTTACAAAAAGAGCCCAGCAGTTAAATATTCCAAGTTCCAAAATAGTTTTAAAAAGAACAATGAAAAAAACAATTCAAGATAATTACAAATCCAATCTGAACAATAGAGTAAGTCAAATAGATATAGAGAATTGTGAAGAACAGATTATTAAAGATAATATAAAAGAAGGAGCATATCAAGATCACCTAATTAAAATACTTCAATAGAATCAACAGTTCAAAGAAATATTGGTGTTTTACTCTGATGGATCTTTTATTGACCATGGATGTAAAAAAATGAAGATGAGAGCAGCATGGATGCAAGTAGAAAAAGAGGATAAAGAAAGTAAGTTCCAAATAGGAGTAGGCGACTGACCATCATCCACTAGAGTTGAGCTAGTAGTAATAGTCACAATATTATTAGTTGTTCCAATAAACAACAAGGTCAAGATTTTTACAGATAGTCAAGCCTATATTGCCAAGTGAAAAATAATAGAGAAAGAGGATCCCAGAAGAACTCACAAAAGATGGTTAAAGAAAAAGAACTGATTCTTATGGGCAAGAATATTGAATATTGTTAAAAAAAAAAATTGGATCTGGAACTGGTCAAGGTCAAAGCACACTCTAATGATTCTTACAATGAAAAAGTATATACTCTAACAAAGAAAGCCTTAACACTTCCTGTGATTAAATAAAAAAATCTTACTTCATCTAAAATTATTACCAAAATTAAATGGTATGAAAAGACTTTAGATATTCCCTTTTTTTTTTTTTTTTTTTTTTTTTTTTTACACTCTGTCAGGTTAATTATGTGTACTTTATTAAACATTAGTATACTATATATATAAAATGAATTGCTAAAGCTGAATCTCTAATTAACTCACTTGTCTTGGTTATTACCACTCTAAGTGCAACTTCGGGAGTGATTTATCACTCCATTAAAGACTTAAGATAATCCCATAAGATAGTTTATTAAAAATATAAATAACAAAGTTACAGCTCATCAAGGACTAAACAAAATAGGATTTCAAATAAATGGAATCAATGGATTCGAGATCAATATGACTATACATAGGATTTGGTATGGAAAAAAATGAAGAATGGTCATACTTGGAACATCTCTTTTAAAGATTCTCAAGAAAGAAGCTTTCTTATTAAACTAATTAATGAAGAGTTACCAATGCTTCCTAAATTGATCATTAGAAGACCAAATCTATATAAACAAGTAGAGTGTATAGTATGCAAATAGCAAGCAAAAACAATAGAATACTTATTAAAATGCCTAGCATATAAAATCCAATGGCAGGAAATTAAAACAAAGGAGCTGAAGGTATTTTAAAAGACTTTTGAACACTTCTGTATGAGAGAAGAAAAGAGATGGAAGAGAAAGAAATAAGGCTTCTAGTTGAAGACAGATTAGAATTAGGAGAATTGAATAAATACATAGTCAGACTTATAGAAAAGACTAAACTTTTGCATGTGACTAATACGAAGTGATCAAATATTAAAAATGTCAAATTTAAAATGCTGTCAAAAAAGAATAGATAAAGAAGTCCAAAAGTAAATAGTGAAGATACAAAAGAAGGTTTGCAATTAATTCTGAAAGAAGATTTGAAACGAAAGATGCTTAAGAATAATCAAGTGAAAACAAGTACAAAGGATCTATAGAAAAGATAAAATAAGAAGGTCAGCCAGTCTATTAAATCAGAACAACAAGATTACAACTATTAAAAGATCTGTATTGGAAGAAAAAAAACTTGAAGATAAAAATTTGAAACAAATCTTTCTAGAAGGAGTAAAGTATGAAATAATATTGTTAGGATTTTAACTTCTGTCAGAACTCATAAGGAGGATCTGCAGTAGTGATCTGTAGGCAATAAAATTGGTAGTTGGAAGGGTTTTCACCTGAGCTACTAATGGAGTGATAAATCACTCCTGAAGTTACACTTAGAGTGATAATAACCAAGACAAGTAAGCTAATTAGAAATTTAGCTTTAATGATTCATTTTATATGTATAGTATACTAATATTTAATAAAGCATACATAATAGCCTGATAGAGAGTAAAAAAAAAAAAAAACAAAACAAAGAGAAATGGAAAACTTCATATTCACTAACAGAAAAGAAATTCTTTAAACAAGAGGTAGTAGAAGAAGAAAACAAGACAATGGTTATTACATTGATAGATCTTGACCACAGTCATATTTGTCAAAAAATCAAGACTGCTTTACAAAAATATGAAAAGGTTTCGAATATCTATATTTACAACTACTCTTGCTTTCAAAGAAGAATCAAAGCATGACTCATTTCAAACCAGCAAGACTTGGAGGATAGATGGTTTATTTATATCAAAGTAGATACCTTCAAGACAATTTTTACTCAATATGAATCAGATGACCATAAAGTTGATGCCATTCTCAAAAATGATAAAAGCCAATCCTTATGATTGTATAGTATACACAATATCTTCACAAATTTTATAGCAAGGGTAACACAGCATGCAGGGGCCAAAGTATATTATATACTAAAAAACTCTTTCACTTGAAAAGAAGAGAATATACAATAGTCTGTTTTGCAGCAGCAGAAGATTTGTACAAGGTCCTGAGACGACATATATCTATATACGGTCACAAACTTAGCTGGAGTACTAAAGTACTTCAGGAAAGACACAGTATATGATAAAGAAATGCCCAAAACAAAGAGTAGTAATTATAACAAAGAAAAAGTTCACACTGAAACAACATATATTAAACTGTACTCAAAATAACTGGATCAAACTGACATCAAAAGAAACAACAGAACAAACTAGTCTATAACATCTGAGGATAATTCAGTGACTCTAAGAAAAGACAGACTTGAGAAAAAAGGCAAAAGGAAAAAGATACAACTTTCAAGATAGCAAATACATGGCTGGAATATTAAACACTTCTAGATGTTTCACTACTGGTAGTAATAAAGAGCCAATCAATCATTGTAACAAAAAAAGAAGCTTGTATAATAGGTCACAAAGCTCTTATTCGGAAAGTGAAAGCAATCAAGATCCCTTTGCCAAATTCTGAATAATCTCAAGTGATTAAATACTAGAATAAATATAATTGAAAAGAAAACAGGTAACCAGAACAGGGTAAGAGAAAGGCAATAGAATAATTACTCCTAAAAAGCACCAGTCCAATCAAAATATATCAGGAAAGAGTTTGAACTACAAGAATAATCAAACTCATTCTAGAAGAAAGGAGCGACTATAGAAACAATAATAGAAATTAATACAACCCTTCCTAGCACAACATATACCACACCACTTTATGAGTTCATTAGTACAATTAAAAAGAATATTATTAATAAACTAGACAAAGAACAAATACTATATAAGAACTATACCATCGACAACTCCATACTAGACAATACTATTATTATTGAAATACATAATATTAAAGATATTAACACTAGTCTTGAGTAACAAAAACTATTTAGACTTATACAAAATCTCAATATAGATATTCTAGGGATTTGTGAAATTAAACTAATAGAAGAAATAGCAGACTTTGTTTTTAACCTATAGCAAATATATAAATTCTTCCATAGTTGTAATAATGAAAAATCTAGAGGGTCTGGAGAAGGGTTTCTAATTAGAAAAAATATCAAGAAAAAGTTAGAATTAATCGAAAGAATAGAAGGACATATAATAGGAGCTAATTTTCTATTAATAAGAAGTAAACTCTGTATATATCAAGTGTATTTGCCATCTGGAAAAGCTGAAAGTAGATAACTATAATAGCTACTTCAAAACAAGGTTCTAGATAAGTAAAGAAATCACTTCAAAGTCATAATTATAGATAACTTTAATGCAATTGTCAATCCAATAGTGGATTGATCACCACCTATAGACAAAACAATCCCAAGATACAGAAAAGCAGAAATAGATCTCTTTAATTTTCTAGAAGACTGGAATTACATAGATATCTAAAACTCCTAAGAAGAAAAAGAAAATACCACCTTAACATAAACAAATAACTTAGCACATAGTAAAATCAATTATATCTGGATACCATCAGAAATTAATTTAAACAATATACTGTATATAAGTTCAAAAATATGCCAATGAATATACTACTGGGTAGTGATCATACCCTGCTATTAACAAGAATGATAATAAACAATTTGCTCAAAAACCAGATACAAGAGCAAGATAGAACAAAAGATAAAAAAATATTAGATCTAGGCAACTCTACTGTAGAACAATAGGAGAAATTCAAATTCTGGATAGAATACAAGCTTCCAGAAATTGATACACAGGTTTCCTGACATGAAATTGAGAACAGCTCTCAAGAACTCAAAAAGGCCTGGCAAGAACTTGAAACCATAATCATTAAGAATACACACAAGGGCCTCAAGAAGAAAAGAGTCTACTCCACTTCTAGCAGAAGAAAAGAAGTTAAGACAGAATCAGTAATTTCAAAGAAGAATTTTGAAGCCTACAGAGAAGCCAATAAGATTCATTTCTTCTAAAGAAAATCCAAGTTAACTGAAATATAAAGATCACAGAAAATATGAAAAATATAGAGAAGGTCTTTCAGAATCTACAAGGCACTTATGAATCTCTTGATAAAAAACTAGCACTTCACCAGTTGCAAGAAGAGATTCCAGAGCAATTGAGGAAAATTATTAAAATAAAATGTATCTTCAAAATGATATGCAAGAAAAAAAAAAGTCTTCATATTAGAAACCAAATCAAGAAAGCTCTGAATAACAGATGTGATGATCTTAAATCCAATTAGAAATGGATGCTGGGCTCAGTCTTAAACCATAAAAAACTAAGAATTACATTAGATTAGGTGCTAACCACAAATCAGGAAGAAAAAGAATACATTGCTACTAATTCTCAAACTATCAGAAGCAAGGTTAAAGAATATCACAAAAGAGTGTTCAAAAAGAAAAATGCCAACTTCAAGAATCTAGATCCCTTCTAAAAAAAAAATACCAACCCAAAGAATGGATCAACCCAACATGGTATTTACCTTTAACAGAAAAAATCAAAGTAGAAGAGCTCGAAGCTACTTTGCAATCTCTCCCAAACAACAAGGCTACTGGTCCCTCATATATCAGTTACAAAATACCTAAACATTTAGGGATCAAAGGAAAAGAACTTTATATCTTCTTTTTAATAAAGTTTTAAGTACAGGTCGAATATCTAAGAAATGGAAAAGCAATAACATTTATCTCATTCCCAAATCCAAGCCTTGGAAATATGATCTGAGCAATAAATCTTCTATGATTCACTAATATGCAAGATCCAAAACAACAATAACCTGGATTATTCCATGGAAGAAGAATGGTTTCCCAACTTTAGTCAACCTGAAGAGAAGATAAAACTTTTCTTAAGGCAGATAGTAATTGACTACATATATGACATGACCTGGATTGCCAAATCCAAGGAAGACCCTGGAAGAAATAAAAAAGTTCTATATAGTAAATGACTCTCAGATTAATATAGAAAAGTTAATCCTCCTTACTATTAATCAAAACCTACAAGTCTCTGGAACTATTTAAGCTAAAGCAGAGAATACTATAGTTCATAAAATCAACAAAAAGAACGAGGCTAGATTTCTTGATATCTGGCTAGGATTGAAACAAAAAAACTAGAACACTATCAGTCTTATAAAATCAAAAATTAGAACAGTAGTCCAGGCAATAACCAAGAAGAAGCTGATAGAAAAACATACCCGATACATTATCAATAGGGTCCTGATTTCAAGAATAGAATATAGAACACAACATACATACCTGAGTGAAAAAATATGTAATGATCTCATAGTCATGTTTAGGAAAATATTCAAGAACAAGGCTCTAGTTTGTGGAATGATCTCAAACAGTTGTATTTACAACAAAAGAATATACAGTCTCAAAAATATCTGGAAGATACAGCTAAAAAGTCACATACCTGCACTTTTCTGTCAGCTTAACAATAATGAAGCCCCTGATATTGCTATTATAATTAGACTGAAACAAAGTCAAATTAAATGTTGGGAGCCAAACAATATTCTAAGCAATCCTATCAACTCTTTTAAGCTAATGAAAGAAAACTTGGTAGCTATGACACTGGCTCTGATAATAGCATACAGGTTACTTTTCAAAGTTGAAGATAGAAAAACATATTCAATTATCAGGGAAGTATCTTATCAATCAAATCTATATTGCAAAAGGACAAAGAATATAAAAAAGCCATTCTATCACTATAAAAACACAAGATCATGTTTCTAGACCAGCTTATCAATACTACCACAATGATACTTAAGAAATAGAGAGCAGTTCAAATCCTCTATAGCAAATACAAAGGGCCAGTTCCCTTCTGATACAAAAAAATAAAAGAAAAAATAACAGTAAATTGAAATCTTTTATGTAACTCTCTACAAGAGCTTGAATAAACAGTTTATAATATGCAAACTGAGACATTCCTAACAAACCCGGATAGAAGAAAGATTTATTGGGCAATCTAGGCTAATACCTCAACAGATACATAGAGAAAAACAATATTCATAAACAACAAATCATATTTCACTTCATATTAGCTAGTATATGACCCTACTATTAATAATATTTATTTTTAATCAGATAGCACAAAGTAGCTATTAAAAGTAGTCCTGTCACAAATTCATCTTTTTTTACAGCTTAATTGATATAATAATTTAAGAAAAAGGAAACAGATTCTCTTGTCAGGAAACTTTACAGACTGACAGACAAATGCATTCTGACAAACAGTGGCTTTATCAACTTTCAAACCATTCGAAGTAGAGATTCAAGTAGAAGACTGGAATATCACACTAATAGAAAAAGCTATACAAACAGAAGAACACAAAGATGAACTTAAGTGCATTTTGAGATATAACAAAAAGAACATGACTGATTAGCTCACATTCTACACAGATGACTCTTATAAAAAAGGGATGACAGATTATGAAGTCAAAATGGGTTTAGCTTGGATTATGATAGAGAAAAGCAAAATAATCAAATATAGTAGTTCTCAACAGGAGCTTTCACATGGTCATTAGCAACCAGGGCTGAAATACTAGCTATTCTCACTGCACTGTATACAGCCCCCAAAACATAACAGTTACAATTTACACTAACTACAACACTGCAGTCAAAGTATAGAAATCTATCTACTTATAAATAGAGACATCTACAAGAAGATAGGCAAAGATCACTAACTGGCTACTCTGGAATAAGATCAAGGATCTAATAAAGAAAAAAGACCTGAATCTGGAAATCCTAAAGGTCAAAGCTCATAGAACCAACAGATTCAACAATCAAGTAGACTTACTTGC
>CAJVPT010002911.1:0-16400 GCA_910592055.1 Acaulospora colombiana
GTGCAGTGGATTATAATCCCCGCTAAGGCGATATAATGCAGCTTGACTCTCGAAAGTTTTTTCTCGAACGACGGCATCGGGTGCTCTTTTCGGTGGCACATTTGCTGCAGTAGCGGCACCTCGATCCTCTCCCGTCTTCTTCCCCCCAAAACCGCCAATCCCACGAACATATAA
This sequence comes from Acaulospora colombiana, assembly GCA_910592055.1. Lineage (NCBI taxonomy): Eukaryota > Fungi > Glomeromycota > Glomeromycetes > Diversisporales > Acaulosporaceae > Acaulospora > Acaulospora colombiana. The sequence goes on from CAJVPT010002911.1 coordinate 175, forward strand.
ACTTGTTTCATTCTCGAATACGACTTCACCTTTCTCATCCCTCGTGGTAACACCAATAGTGATGGATGCACCTTTGCCTTTGTCAAGAATGTCGACAATTCGACTTGATGAAATCAGTTTTCCCGAGGTGGGAATAGGTTTCTTAAGTTCAAGATATTGTTCACCGTGCAAAAGCATCATCTATTTGAAAAATATATGCATACTACTTTTAATTTCATCTTAAATGGCATGCCTTATAGATTCGAAATAAATAATAGTACATACGAGGTTAAATTCACCCAACACTGATGTTAACGGGAATGAACTCGAAACGATCAGGGCCGGAATGACACCAAAGGTCGGTAAAACCGAGAAGTTTTCATGATTTTCGTAGACCCATTGTAAGTCGTTACGCGTCGCGCCAACACCTAAAGCATAAAGTATAACATCTCTCTCACTGTATGCGAATTCATTTTGTTTAAATTGCATTTTCTTTGCCGCCTCTACGTCAATTTTACTAGATCCTGCTTCTTTTTGAGTTTTAGATCCGGATGATTGAGCGTTGGAGAAGTTCTCAAAAAATTGTTGAAGAGCTTCTTGTGTGGTTCTAGGGTGTGTAGCACGACCATCATCGAAGTTCGTTATTTCAATCCATTTCGATTTAACGTCTTCTGGCAATAAAGGTTTAGATGTAGAAAAACCAACACCACCAGATCGTTGCCATCGAACTTGAGCAGCCCAACAACCGCCTACTTCAAACACATTTCCAGTAGAAGAGCACGACTCATGGGCAAGGAATGCAACAAATGGTGCTACATAATCAGGTTTGAAAGCCTCAACCATTTCGGGTGGCCAAACCGTAGCGGTCATACGAGTACCAGCATTAGGTGCTATGGTATTCACGTTAATGTTATTTTTACGACCCTCCAAAGCGAGAGTGTTACTGAACCCAAGGATGCCAAGTTTTGCTATGATTAATTGAATGTTTTAGAAAGATGACCATGTATAAAGAGAACGAACTCGATAATAAAAATACCTGCGCTATAATTAGATTGACCGAAATTTCCATAAAGACCAACAGAAGAAGCGGTATTTATTATACGACCATACTTCTGTTTTGTGAAATAAGGCCAAGCTGCCTTTATTACTTTATATGTTCCACGTAGATGAACTCTTTGTACTAGATCCCAATCTTGGTCTGTTATTCTTGCAAATGACTTATCTCTCAATATACCCGCATTATTTACAATAACGTCAACACGTCCAAATGCTTTTATAGCTGTCTCAACGATTTTTTCGCCATCTTCAACTGAATCGTGGTTTGCAACGGCTTTACCACCAGCTTGACGTATTTCCTCGACAACTTTGTCAGCTGCACTTGCAGACATTCCTTGCCCATGAGCACTAACTCCAAGATCATTCACGACTACTGAAGCTCCTAATCGACCAAATAATAAGGCATATGATCTACCGAGACCACCCCCGGCGCCCGTTATGATGACAACCTTACCATCAAACCTTAAATCTTCTGACTTAGGGTTGGATGTTAGAGATTTTGCTTTCTCGAGCAAACTTTGAAAGTCGGTATCAGCCGGAGACATGGGGTAGTCTACCTGAGAGAAATCCGTGATTTCAGACCATTTTGCGGAGACAGTACCCGGTAAAAAGGAATCGTCTGCTTTGAAAACTGCTCCTTTTGACCTTTCCCAACGAAGTTTAGCCACAAAACCAGCGCCAACCTCAAATAAACTACCATTCTCTTCTGTAGATTCGTGACATAGATAGAGAACGAGAGGCGCGACATAATCGGGTTTGAGAGATGCAAGAACATCTGGAGGCATGATAGTTTCAGTCATACGAGACGCAGCGATTGGGGCAATTACATTTACGTGAATATTATCCTTAGCCCCCTCTTTGGCAAGTGTTTCCGTGAAACTTACTAGCGCAAGCTTAGCTACAAATCAAAAAATTGTCTTTGACATTGCACTCGAATCAACTAACCCAACATTTTCCGAAACGGAGCAATTGTTATATTAAAATACCTGCAGTATAGTTGGCCTGACCGAAATTACCGTATATACCGGATGCAGAAGCCGTGTTAATAATTCGACCAAACTTTTGCTTACGGAATAGATCCCAAGCAGCCTTTGTAACCTTATATGAACCACGAACGTGGACATTTTGAATAAGATCCCAATCTTCATCGGTAATTCTTGCAAAAGATTTGTCACGTATAATACTGTGATAAAGAAATAGTATGGTTAGACATTTGAGATGTCTCAAGTACAAAATGGTACAATAATTACCCAGCATTATTGATCACAATATCGACTCGACCAAATGCCTTGATAGCAGTTTCGACTATTTTGTCACCATCTTCAACAGAATTGTAATTGGATACTGCTTTGCCGCCGGCCTTAATAATTTCATCAACTACTTTGTCGGCAGCCGCGGAAGAGGAACCATCACCCGCACGAGTTACTCCGAGGTCATTAACTACGACGTTTGCACCTCGAGAAGCAAACGCGAGTGCGTATGCACGTCCGAGTCCTGATAGACGTTTGATGAATTTTTCCTTCCCTTTTGCAAACTCAAATACAGGGAATAATGGATAAATTAGACTCACCGCCACCAGCACCCGTAACAATGACAGTACGTCCATCAAAACGAAGTTCCTTTGACATTTTTTAATTTTACTGGAACAAGATGGTGTCAATTGTTGACCTATTTATTAAGCTCGACGTCAAAGATAATCTGATTGTAATAATTTGATTGGTTAATCTCATACTTTAAAAATTTTATTTTATGAAAAAAAAGAGATCACACGATAGATATAAAGATCTTTTTAAAATGAAATAATTTTATTAATTAAAAGAATCTTACTCGTGCTATATTTAAATATAGATTCGTCGAAATTGAAAATCGATTATCTATTGCTTATTTATTTGTGTGTGCTTGTTAAACATTTTGTATTGTACATACGTATATCTATGCATAGTTAAAGCCAATTCACTCGTCTCTGTTTAAACAACTCTAAGTGCAATTTTGAAAGTGATTTTTTGCTTCATTAGTAATTCAGGTGAATACCCTTCCAACTACTAACATTATTGCTTACAGGCTATTACAGTAGATATTTTTATTCAAATTATAAAATTAAATTATTACAAGTTTCTTATTTTTTTTTTTTTTAATAGTAATTATGTCGTTATGGCATGTCTTTCTTGAGATATTAAATAAGCATCTGCAATTTTACATAGAATATGAATTCACTAAGTTAGTTTGAATTAAATAAAACAAAATTTCAAAGTCAGATTTAAGGAACAGTACTTTATTTTTCTGATACTTGTTTTTCTTTTTTTAAAAGATTTTGGTTTGACTTTTTTGAAATTAATCCAATTGATTTTACTTTGTCAAATTTTTTCTAAGTTTTTTTGCTTTTTTCATTTAACTTTTTAATTCCTTCACAAATTTTATCTATTCATACACTTTTTCAAGTTTGTTTTTTTTCTTTCTAAATATATTAATAATTTTTCACATTTAATAATTTTTTATTTTTTAGATTTTTTTTTTTAAAGGTTAGTTCATTTCTGTATCAGTTCTGAAGCTTTATTAAAGTCAAGATAAGTTCTAAGGACAACTGGGATGAGTAATTATCCATACTGTCTAAGGATTTACAGATCAATGAATAGTACAAGGGGCATCTATTTACATCTCACCCAACCAGAATAAGGTAATTATATGACCATTTAATGTAGGACTTATTCTTAATTCTAACTCAACTAAGGATTGGGAGAGTTTTATTACCTTCAAATTTAATGAGGTAATCCCACCTATTATCTCGAATACTCTGAACTGACACTTTCTAAGACTATGGTCCACCGGATGATTCTGTTACTATTCCTTTATGAGGGAGCTAATATATCAGGAACTCATCTAAGATGCCCAACATCACCGATGTTAGGGGTCTCTTATATGAAATTCTATTGATTCCGTTAGTACTTTAAATTATTTTTTGAGAAACTTGTTATGTTTCTGATACTGTCTAGTTACTTGATTAGAGTGCAGGTCTTATATAAAGAATATCGATTCCTCAATTGGTAGTCTTGAGTATCAGAACCTGTTATGTTTCTTTTTCAGCATTACACCAGGTTGAATTTTGACTTATTATAGGCCTGTTGTAGTCAATTTTATGAGTGATCGGGTCCTTCTTCTTCTATTTTGAGGAGGTGATCTTGTTTGTATTTCTGGAACCTCACTCTACCTATTTTGATTATATTTATAGAACCTTGTGTGTATCTTGTCTTGTTATGGTTGCAATAAATGGGTAGGATCCTTCTTTACTTTCCTGTTAGATACCTGAGATCAGTTGTATATGAAGGGCTTGTGTTACTTATGCTAGCCTTATATAGAACCTTATGTGTTGATTTATTGTTCTTACTATAGGCATGATAAGTGTATGATTCTCTTTATTGCCTTATGGACACTTGATCATTATTGTGGGAGAATGAGATTTTCGTACCACCTTGTGACTGAATTTTTCACTTGGTTCTCATGTGGTATTGAACTTTGAATCTTATGAATTTGACCTGAGAGCACTACCACTGTGCTATCAATCCACAAGTCTTTTATTTTTTAGATTTAATTATTGATCCTTTACTTTTTTCTATCACCTTTTTTTATTCTTTATATTTCAAAATCTCTTTCAAACTATATATTCAATTTAACAAGTCTTCTAATAATATCATATTATAGTAATATAAATTATTATAATATTATTTACAAATTTGTTAAAATACTTGAATTGATTTCAAATATTTATTCAAATATTTTAATAAATTTTAACTATAAGTAATTATAATTAATAATATAATTATTTGACATAAAATATTTTATCAAAAATATCTTTTAAAATATCAATTATTGCTAATTAAAATTATATCATTCAATAGCTAAATTATTATTGAATTTGATTAAATTTAATAATAAAAAATATTGATGAATTCTTTTTAATTAACATATAGTATTACTATTTTAACAATAAAGTAACAATAAAAAATTTGTTAATAAAAAAATTTGTTAATCAAAAATTTAATAATTAAAAGTTTAACAATAAATTATCAAAAAATTTATTAACAATTCATTAATAATTTATTAATTATTTGACAAAAATTTATTAACAATTTAATAAAAGTTTATCACAAAATTATTTATTAGTATTAATTTATTACTAATTTATTAAATATTTGTTAATAATTTATTAATGATTTGTTAACTATTCATTAAACTATTAAGTAAAAATTTAATAACTAATTACTAAAACTAATTATTAAAAATTTGATAACTATTCATTAAAACTATTTATTAAAAATTTATTAACTATTCATTAAATCTATTTATTAAAAATTTAATAACTATTTATTTATTATTTAATAAAAATTTATAAAACTTGTAAAAAAAATCATTTATAATTATAAATTATTATTATTATTATTTTTAAATCCTCTGTTAGGCTAGATATATATACTTTATTAAATATATATATACTTTATATTAATAATATATCACTAAAGCTAAGTCTTTATCTAACTCAATCACTTCTATTTTAAGAATTATTAAAACTTTAAGTGCAACTTCAGGAGTGATTTATTGCTTCAGTAGCAATTCAAGTAAAAACCTTCCAATTGTTAACTTCATTTCCTACAGATTACTACTGCAGATCACTCTGCAAGGTTCTAACAAAGCTTAAAACCCAATTATTTTATTCTATACTCTACTCTTCTTGTTAAAATTTCTTAAAGGCTTTCATCTTTAAGATTTTCTTCTTCAAGTAGTGGATTTCTTTTCTTCAGGATCATAGTTTTCTGACCAGATAGGCAAAGAAGTCTTTTTATTTTGTTTTCTTTATTAATTCCTTGTATTTGTTCTTATTCGATTACCTTTTTGTATCTCTTGTTCCAGACTTCTTTTCAAACTTGATTGCAGACTCTTTTTTATATTTTATTATTCACTTTCTTGCTATTCTTTCTATATATTTATCTTGACATTTTAAATCAACTATTTTTAGAATAAGATTAATTCTTATAAGATCAGTACAGAAACTTAGTATATTCTGACTGGTTCCAGAAATTTGTATTACTACTTTAGTAATTTACTTATCAAACTCTCCTATTTCTTCATGATTATTAATAACCAGTCTGAAATTTTTCTCTTTTGCCTCTCTTTTTCTTTTCTACAATAGCTCTTTAAAGTTTCTAGTAATTCCATCTACTTCTTTATTTCATGCCTCTTACAACTAGTTCTTATAGGCTAAACATTCTAACAAGTGTTCTATAGTTTCATCTTGTTAACTACATGCAATACATTTTGCTTGCTTATATAAATCTAGTCTTCTTATAGTCAACTTACTTAAGATGGGTAGCTTATCATTAATCAGTTTAATAAGAAAGCTTCTTTGTTAAAATTGTTTAAAAAATGTATCTTGTGTATGTCTATCTTTAACCTTTTTTCATACTAAATCTTATGTGTGAACCTGTTGTTTTGAAATTTGATAACTTTATTTTTTATTTGTTCTGTTTTGCTGTATTCACCAATAAACTGTTGTTTTATTATTAATATTCTTAATGAATTGCCTAATTTGATTATCTAAAGTTGTTTCTTGTCACTTGATTACAGTAATAATTTTATGTGAAGTGGGATTTTTTTGTTTGATCAGTAGAAATTTTAGAACTTCTTTAGTTATCTGTTTTTTTATTATAAGAGTTATTTGAGTGTACTTTGACTTTTGTAAGCTTTAGATCCATATTTTTCTTTTTTATTAGCTCTACCATATGTATCCATAGAGATTAATTTTTTTCTTTAAGCCATCTCTTGTGTGTCTTTTTTGAGTCTTTTTTTTCTAAAGATTTCTATTTTGAAATACATATTTGACTATCTGTAAGGATCTCTACTATGCTTTCAATTAAAGCTACCAGAAGTATTATTATGATTGTTATCAATTCAGCTCTTATAGGTGAGTGCCAATTGTTTATTCCTATTTAAAACTTGCTTTTCTTTTCTTCTTTTTCTATTTGAATTCAAGCTGCTTACATCTTTATATCTTCTTTTCCATGATTAATAAGTGATCCATTGAAATAGAGGGTTAGTTTTTCTTTAAATTCAAGGTTACATTGAAGTATATTTATCAGGTGATCTTGATATGCTCCTTTTTTAATAAGTTCTTTGATAATAACTTCTTTTCAGATTTCAATGTTCACATAATTTACTCTATCGTTTTGAATCTTGAAAGGGTTTTGATTGCTATAAATTACTTCTTTGATTCTTTTTTCAAGTACTAACTTGAGTTGAGGATTTTTAAATTTCATGTTCTTCTGATTAACTTTCTTGTATTGAGATATGTTACTATATATATTTCTTATACTTCTTTTTCTATAATACAGTCACTATTTAGTATTATGCCTTTCAAAAATTTTAAGCATTTTTGTATATTGGTCTCCTGATCATTGTTAAAGCTACAACTATTAAAATGCTTTATTATCACAATATTTTTCTTTTTTTCTTGTCTTAATTTTTCTAAAGTTACTTGATTTTTTTGTTTCTCATCACTATCTACAATTTTTTTTGCTTATTTTGATTATGATCTATTTTCGAGTATTCTAGTTTTCATTTTATATAATTTTTTCTCCCAGATCTTATATGTTGCTTTAGTTGTTCTCCTAGAAAGTTTTTGACTATAATTTGAAAGTATTCTGATATAGATCTTTTGCTTGTATCTTGTAAGAGTTGAAGCATTCACCAGTCTCTTATTTTTTTTGGTTTTCTAATCAATCAACTGATTCAAGTATATTAGTTGATTGTTTCTAAGTGATGATATGATTTTTTTATATTCTTTTGATACAAGATATTATCTAATTCAAATGATTCTTTTTTTTCATACAAAGGTATCTTGCTATTTTCAACTATGAAATATTATTCCCATATTTTTAGCAATTTTGATTACTTGAAATGAAAAATTATCTTTGTCTATTAAATGACTTAAGAATTTGTAGATTAATAAATTGAGTGGCTCCTAATTTTTTATTTATACTTGTTTGAGTCTAATAATTGTTATGATTTCTGCTAGTTCAAGAGCATTTAGTTTGTTGCAGAGCCCTGTTATTTGGTTTTCTCTTTGTAACATTCAAATACTTTTTAAGTTATGGATTTTTGGATAGTAGATTATGCTGTTAAGCATTGATCTGCATAAACCATTCTTATTCTTGAAAAGTTTTTTATATACTATTATTAAAGTGTTACATATTTTTCAGGGTAATATACTATATTGTATTCTAAATTCTATTCTAGGTATTAATACTCTATTTAGAATATAGAGAGCTTGTTTGTCTATCATCTTTTTATTTTAAGGGCTCTTGTTATTATGTTGACTTTTTTAAGTACTCACTTTTTAAGCTCAATTGCTTTTTTTTAATTACCTATTCAGATTTCTAAGAATTTAACCTATTCTATTTTATCGAGCTCTTTAATCACTTCTTCTTTAGTATCTACTTTCACCTCTTTTAGATAGCAATTAATATTGTTAATAGTAACTAAAACTGATTTGTTTCCATTTATTGGAGAATTGTTGGCAATGTAAAAGATTCTTGTAGCTTTTAGAATCTTTTTTATATTCTTCTTAGATCTTGTTATCCATATTGTGCTATCCATAAAGGCTATAGCTTCATGTCTTGATTCTAACCTTCTTATAGTTTATTTTTAAGGTCAGGATTCCATATAACTGATATTTTGTACTCTTTTTGTGTATCATTCTAGATTTTGCATAGGAGAGAGTCATAAAAAATTATCCATAGTAGAGATAAAATGGTTTCCCTTAATCAATTCTATTTTCAGCTACTAATAATTTTGTGAGATTATTTTTAATATGACCTGGAATTCTCTATTTTGAAAAAGGCTTATTATAATCTTTATAAAACCTTTTGAGACTTTAATTTTTTTCATTGCTTTTACCAGTATATCTAGATTAATTGTATCATATGCTTTTGTCATATTCTGAAAAAGTATCTATTATTCCTTTTTGTTTTCTTTGATATCTTCATAGATATTATTAAAAATTTGAATTGATTCTATTGTACTTTCTCCTAACAGCCCTACATAGTTCAGTTCTTTGAGAATATTATTGTTTTTACAAATATTTTCTATTTTGTTAATAAGAATTTTGGTAAAACATTTTTTTGTAACCTCTAATAGGACAATAGGTTTAGTATATGAGAGTTCACAGTTCCAAGGTTTAAGTTTCACTATAAAATATATGTGATTCTATTTCTAATATTTTGGGATACCTTTCTATCTTAAGAAGTTATTCAGTATTTTTCTCAAGAAGTCTTTTCCTTCTTGACTCAATCTTTTAAGTATTTCATAACTAATCTAAAATTTTCCTATAGCTTTGTTATTGTGAAGTGCTCTTGGTGTTTCACTTAATTCTTCTTGTAAAATTAACTCAAATAGTTTATTGTATCAAGATATTTAAACATATTCTCTTGATTTATACTCTTCTTTCCAATCTTTTAGTAAACTGTTGTAGCTAGCTTTTCTTTTTTTAAAGGTCTCACAGTGATATCATTTTATTTTCTTTTTGATTTTATTTTTTTGAGTTGCAATGTATTTGTTATTCCCTAGCTTAATCTTAATACTATCTAATATTATTTTACTTCTGGTTTGATTGGTTAAAGAGTTGATTATCTATCTCTGATTGTTTCTCAAGTCATTACATTTCTGTTTCAGGGCAGTTTTAATACTATCTCTTGTTTTTTTTGCTTCCAATTTTTGATATATAAATTTAAAATCTTCTATAGTATTTTGGATATCTTTTTTCAAATATTTCTGTGGCATATTAGAAATACTATATTGGGTACAATAGTTTTTGATCTGATAATTTGAGTTGTAAGTATTATTATGTTTTTCTATAGCTAAGCTAAGGACCTGTAGCTTATCTATTTTTTTTTATGTCTCTGTTTTATTGTAAAGTTTTTTAAGTTGTAAGGCTTTTTTATAACTAATAAATTCAGTATTCTACTTATAGTACTTTTCTTTTAATTGGAATGTTTTTTTTGTTACTAGCTTATTAAAGGCTACTTTATATAATAGTTTTTCAAAGGTTTTCTACAGTTTGTTTGCTTAATCTTCTCTTTTGTTTAGACTGAATTCTTTTTGTAAAAACAGTTCTAGTGATATTTTAAATTTATGCTCTACATTTTCACAAAATGCTTACTATTGTAAAGGAGATATATATTTTATATTAATTTTCTTTAGTATACTCATGAAAGGTTTTGTGATTCTGCTTCTTGTGAAAAGATCTTTGTCATATAATATTATTAAGAGCATGATGTAATCACTACCCATAACATCTTTTATATCTTTATTATCAAATTAAAATAATAGATAACTTGTTAAATTATAAGAGATTCAAATATAGTCTATTCTACAATTATTTGTTAGGTTTCTTCTTGTTGGAGTTTTTTCTCTGTCTTTTCATATGGCTTGCATATCTATAAAGTCCCATTTATCAAAAAAGTTGAATAGTGAAATTTCAGATTGCCATGATGATCTAAAACTTGCTTTTGAGAAGAATTTTCTATCTTCTAATGAATTATAGGTTATATTAAAATCCTCCATTACTATTGTGTGAAAGCCTTGTCTATGTTTTCTTTTAATAAGACTAATTATCTTATTCTATATCATTTTACATCTTAATTTATCTAAAGGAATATAGATCTGTATAATATAGATCTTTTTTCTTTTCATAAACATATTGGTAGCAATAATACAGTATATTCTTCTTTTTTCTCTATTAATTTAATCTTTTTTTCTAGATCTTTTCTAATTAAGAGACTGATTCCTATCCCAAATGGTGTATCTTTGTTGATGCTATAAAAGTATTTGTAGTCTTTCTAGTTGTTGAAAGCCCATTGTACATTAACTTCTGTTAATTTTGTTTCATATAACCCCAGTATGCCTATTTCCTGTTCTAGTATCTTTTCAATTAGGTTTTATTGCTTTGTTTTATCTATAATTTCTCTAATATTATATATATCTATTCTGATTACCTTTTTACCTATCTTATTCTTTTTTTTTGATTTTTGCTATTGATCTATATCTACTATTATTAAAAAATCTTTTCTATTCTTATTATAGAAATGTTGTGATATTTATATTTTCTTTCTCTTCTATTCTATTACTACTTTTTAAAGTTTGTTTATTGTCCATATTTGTGATTTTTGATGAAGAAGCAACAGGCTGTTGCTTCTTTTGATTGTTGTCAAAAACTGGTATACCTTTAGAAGTGATTTGCTTCCTTATTACTGAGTCTTGATCTTTTGAAGCCTGTTTGTCTCTCTAATATATCTATTCTAGCATTTAATCTTTCTAGATTAGCTAGAATACTCATTAAATAATTTTGTATGCTTTCTATTTCAGGTCTTGTGTTAACTTCAAAAAATCTATTTCTATAGCTTCATTGATTTCTAATTGGTTCTTTATTACTTCCTGTTACAAAATATTCTTCTCTAGTATTTTTTCATATCTTATTTAATAATTGCTTTATTGTCTGATCTGTCTCAAATTTCTGAATTTATGATAATTTGCTAGAATAGAAATAAACTCAATTAATTCATTATTTGATTGTGAGTCAGATGTTAATTCATTGTTTATTTCTATATTTCTAGATCTGAATCTTGTATTTCTATTTTTATCTTTAGAATTCTGTCATTTTGTTTTGGATATGTGTTTGATACTCCATAAGAAACAATATCTTTATAAAAAATATGTTGTTTGTATGCCTTGTTTCTTTCTTCTTTTGTCTTAAAGCAAACTACTGTAAAGTTATTCTTCTTGAGTATATAGAGATCTTTGGGCATGTAGCATACCTTAGCTTATATATCATTCAATGTTCTGACTATTAGACTGGTATAGGTTTTATCAGTAACTAAGAGTCTTACTAAGTTGTTATTTCTTTCAATTAATATTTTATTAATTTCATTGTCACTGAATTCAAATCTAGAAAATATAGCTTTTAACATTTTTGTACTAATTGAAGTCATTCAAATTACTTTAAAATTTAAACTAAAATATTTGTATCATTTGATATAGGCTTTCACTTGTGATTTTGTATTTACCTCATATATATAAATGTTTTGGACTTTTCTATATCTTTTTAGATGTGTTTTTTTGAGTTTCTTATTATTTTATTGATCCATATCTACTAAATATACTGTATATACCAAATAGTAGCATTTTCTTGATTTTAAATTTTTGAAAGACTTTTTTTTAGGTTTCTTTCTGTCTTTTGTTTCTTGTGAATGATTAAGGATATTATATTTTGGATGGCAAAGTTGTTTTTCTTTTAATTAACTTCTTCAATACATATTATAACATTTTCTTCCTTTTGTATCCAAAAAACTAGTTATAAATTTTCATTGATAAACTCTTTTCATAACAGGTTTCTTTTTTCTTATAGAAGTTTAAGGGTATTGTTAAGGTATACCTTGGTTTCGTTTTCTGTTTCTCCTAGAATATTGGCTGTTATTGTATCTAATCTATAAGCTTCTTTCTTTTTTATAAAGTACGAATTTATTGATGATGCCATATTTTTATTCCTAGTAATATAGGACTATGTTCACTAATGTATTGTCTTTTTACTATTTTTTGAAGTTTTTGTGATTTCAATTCTTCCATCTCCTGTATACATATCATTGTTACTTTATTATTTATTGTTGATTTATTATCTATTTGTTTGATAATCCCTATTGATTATTGTTCTAATTTATGTTGTTTTTTGGATTCTTGATAATTTCTATGAGCTTATCTCCAATGTATGGTTATAAAAGAACTTCTTTAATTCTTTTGCCTTGTTGTTAAAGATATGAGATATGTTGAGTTAGGATTTGTTCCTTGTGAAAAGCTAGCACATTGACTATTAATATCTTAGCTATAATACTATTTAGAATAGTATATGTTTCTGGTGATAAGGCTATTGGTCCATAGAATTCATTATTTCTTTATTTAATAGTTGTTATGAGACCCATAGAGTAGAGTATTCATCATGTTTTATTGAAAGGTTGATTAAAATATTTATTATATCTTCTTCTCTTTTACTGATTATTTGTAATATATATTGATGCTCTATTTATATTTGCTACTGATCTAGATTTATTGATAAGTCGCATAACTACTTATTATATTTATTTGTATTCTATTTTTAGGTCGTGGATAAATCTTTCTGAGGTTGTTATTATTTATGTTTTTGATTAGATAATACAAAAAACCTTGTTGTATTGTTTTGATATAATTATTTATTTATATGGAAAATCCTATTCAGATTTTACAAGTTATTATTATATTTGTATAAAATGTAATCAACTTGTTTAGATCACAAGATATATGTATGTGTATGTACATATTTTGTTTGTCACTTTTATGTATATACTTGTTTTGCTTATCTATTTTTATACGTTCATATTTGTATAACAAGTTAAAGGATAGGTATGTTGTTTGTATATATATGTATATTTAAACTATCTTGTCTTTAGAGAGCTTTTATATTTTTCTGGGCCTTTGAATAACTGAAGTAACTTGATTTATTGAGTAAACTTAGTTGCTTCTTGGATTCCTTGCAGTGTCAAGAAAGGTGTTAACCTGTACTGACCTGACTGTAAGCTATATGAAATTGATATTGGCTCTTTTTTATTGATTATGAATCAGTTTACAGATCTCTTTTTTTCTTCTAAAAAATTTTTATAAAAAAGAAGTAAAAGAAAATAAGTAAAACAATATATACCTCTTTTCTTAATATTTCTAATAGCTTGTTATATATATGTTGAAAAAAATTAGTAGCTTGATTGAAAAATATGTTGTTTTTCCTTATGTATTTAAAAAGGTTTACTTTTTCTAAAAAAGTTGTCAAAAAAGAAAATTTTTGAGAAAAAAGAGGATCAGTAAAAAGAGTTATGATATTTTTTATATATTATATTATAGTTTATATTATTCATAATTTATAAATATAACTTCAATTTAAAAAATTTTATATTTAAGTTTATCAATTTTTTTATTTTATTGCTGATGAATAGTTATTAAAAAAATTTTTTTTAATTAGACATACTAACTATATTTTATTGATCAGATATTTAAGAAATTATATAAATTGTTTTATTAAAGTGATTTTTATAGCTAGCTTATACTATCTTAATCTATTCAAACTACTACTAAATTTTATCTATTAAATATACCATCTTGTCAGCTACCCTACTATGCCCAGGTCACCTAGTATTCCAGGGATCCGCTCAGAAACTTTTTCTTTTATTACTCAAAGAGCTATTTGAGATATGTTTGCTTTATGGGACATTTGTCTTACTTTTATGAAGTGTATTTCATTATTATTAATGATATTTCTTTTACCATATTCAGTCCTTTAAGACTGGTTGTCCATTGATGTTCTTAATTTCTATATAGTTTTAGATAAAGATGGGGTTTTAAAGGGGGAAGCAGAAACAAAAATCAAATGTTCCTTGCTTGAAAACATTAAAATTTTTAAATCAATAATTATAAAAAAACTATCTATAATTATTATCTATTATTCAAATCATTGATTTATAATATTTCCTGACTTTTGTCTCTATTAAAAGAAAGAGCTATAAATATTGTTTTTTAAAAAGAAACATAAATGATTTGCAAAATTTTATATATTAAATATTTTAGGAACCCATCCTTAGTTCCAAGTAAATCTCCCAGTAATTATTAGTAAGTCAGATTAATGACTGAAGTCTTTCAGTAATTTTTTTTAACTACTCTTCAAATATGGCCTTGTAGGAGCTTATCTTGATTATTATATGAGGCCTTTGGTTTCTCTCAAATATATCAGTTCCTATAGATATCCTATTATAATTATTTAACTTTATAACTTTTCATTGACAACTTATAAGATCCAATCATTGATAGCTATTGATAATAATGATCTCAGATTTCTTAGTATATGTCTAGCCCTTATGTTTTGCAGCTGATATATATGACCAAAGTTTTCCAGACCTTTCATGAGACTGGAATTTTTGAGAAAAGATAGATTTCATATAAGACTGATAGGATCTTAAGTTGATTATTGTCTTTTCTGGTAATTTTTAATATCTTTACATATTCCAAGTGACAAAGATATCATGACTCTATTTTTTGATACTAAAACTGACAAAGATTATGTAACCTGATTTATTGTGTTGTAATTAGACAGTGGAATTTGATAGATCATCTTTATATACAAGAATATATATAGCTAATAAGCATATATCTTATATAATATAATCTATATTATAAGAACTATTCTTGAAGGCAATGATGTTAGAAGTTGGAAGGGTATTCACTCAAACTCCTAACAAAGTGATAAATTACTTTCAAAGTTGCACTTAGAAGGGTAAAATAATCTAGATGAGTGAGTTAGTTAAAGAATTAGCTTTAGCGTCTCATATTATATGTATAGCTTACAAATGTTTAATAAAGCATACGTAACTAGCCTGACAGAGGATAAAAAAAAAAAAAAAAAAAAAATTAAAAACTATTCTTGAGTAGAATTAAACTAATAACTCACAGATGGCGACCTGAAAGTGCACCTATTGTACTATTGATCCACAGATTCATTGCTGAATTTTTAATAAATAGTTAATAATCTTTTAATGAATAGTTTTAATTAATAGTTGCTAAATTTTTAATAAACAGTTATTGAATTTTTAATGAATAGTTTTAATAAATAGTTACTGAATTATTAATTAATTAATATCAAATTTTTATTGAATTGTTAATAAATAATTTGTAATAAACTTTTAATAAATTTTTATTAAATAGTTAATGAATTATTTGATAAATTTTTTGATAAATTGTTAATATGTCGATTTTTGTAATATTTATAATCAAATTATATAGTTGTTAATTTATTTACAGTATGTCATTTTTTTGTTATATTATTTATTTTTATCTGAATATTATATAAGTGACAATATGCTGAATAATTTCTTTTGACTAGTGTAAGGTATTTGTGCTATTTTATATAAGCTTTCACCCAAGTTTTTGTGTTCATTTTATAAATACGGTTGTTTCCAAAAGTTTGAGTCCACTTACTATGTTTTTATTATAAATTTCAATTTTGATAATTTTTAAATCATTAACTATATAGTCAAAAATTATAAAATTTATATATATTATATTTTAATACTTATTCT